>CAUYRT010008679.1:0-36727 GCA_963574885.1 Lepilemur ruficaudatus | reverse complement strand
GTAAATATCTAGTCTGCAGGATGAGAGCCGGAGACAATGATCTAGTCGCCTGAGTCCCCCGCTGTGATTATTCTGATCTCTTTATATAAAACTATAAACTATACCTTAGTCTCTGTGTATTCTTTTATTCTCTCTACTTCCTATCAATTTTCTTATCCTCTGTGGCGACCCCTATCTTAGGGACCTGGCCCTACGGGGAGGAGCAGCTGACCTCCTCGTGGGCCTGCCACACCCGCGTCCCCTTCTCCCCGCTCTCCCTCCCTTAGTTCCCCTCAATTCTTTCTTTCTGGTGTTTGGTGGTTTTGTTTATTTGTTTTGTTAGAGATGAGGTCTCGCTATGTTACCAGGGCTAGTCTCGAACTCCTGGGTTCTGGCCTCAGACGATCCTCCCACCTCAGCCTCCCAAAGTGCTGGGATTATGGGCATGGGCCACTATGTCCAGCTGGTACTTGGTTATTCATTAAGTTAGTTGGGGAGCAGAGAAATTGCCTTAAAGCAGTCTTGTCCAAATACCCTCATAGGGCAGGAATCCTTTCTACAATTTTCTAGCACGTTCATGCTGCAGTGATAAATGCTTACTAGTTAGTGAGCCTGTTTCAGTACTGCTACTGTAAAAACTTTTTGGAAGCTCACTTCTTTCACAACTCCTCATGGTTTATTTAACTGATCTTTTATGTTTCCAAATATATACAGCAGTAAAGAGAATAGTATAATGAAACCTGTAACAATCACCCAGACCCAATAGTTAATAAGATTTTGCTTAACTCTACCTTTCTTTTTCCCTGAAGTCATTTAACCTACATTTAACCACACTGACATTATCACACTTCACAAAATTAATAGTTTTAAACAATAGTCATTGTTTCAACAAGTGTGAAATTTATATTTAAATCCCTGTCTCTAAAATATCTTTTTATTATTCAAATCAGGGTCAAAACAAGGTCCACACGTTACATAGGGTTACTAATTTTTTTTTTTTTTTTTTTTTGAGACAGAGTGTCGCTCTGTTGCCTGGGCTAGAATGCCGTGGCATCTGCCTTGCTCACAGCAACCTCAAACCCCTGGGCTCAAGGGATCCTGCTGCTTCAGCCTCCCGAGTAGCTGGGACTACAGGCATGCGCCACCATGCCCGGCTAATTTTTTCTATATATTTTTAGTTGTCCAATTAACTTCTTTCTATTTTTAGTAGAGATGGGGTCTCGCTCTTGCTCAGGCTGGTTTCGAACTCCTGACCTTGAGCAATCCTCCTGCCTGGGCCTCCCAGAGTGCTAGGATTACAGGCATGAGCCACCATGCCCAGCCCTAATTTTTAATTATAAAACCAATACATGCTTATTATAAAAAAATAGAATTCAAATGGTTCAGAAAGATACCAAGTGAAAAGTAGAATTCCCCCCTCATAATCATCCACTTTTCACACCCCACTGTTAAGTTTCCATGCATATCCTAGAATTTTTTAATGCATATATAAGCATATGTCTCTTCACAAATGGGATAATACCATATATGTGTTCTATTTTAATTTTTTTTCTAAGAAAAAATGGCTTTCCATACCTCTAGATCTATCCTTAACAGCTGCAACGTATTCCACTAACATGGATGTTGCAAAATTCACTTAACTAAAAACCCAAACTGATAGGCATGTATGTGTTGGTTGTTTCCATTGGGACATTAGCAACAGTGCTATGGTAAACATCATTTTTGCATAAATCTGTGTACACTTGTTCAAGTACTGAGGGATAAATTTCTAGAAATGGAATTGTTGATGAAAATGTGAGCATGACTTTTATTTGGATAAATATCCATCAAAAGTGGGAGAATGTCATTTTTCCACACCCTCACCAACTCTTCACCAATCTGATAGGTGAAAAAAGCAGGAGGCAGATACCTTTTCAAGTTTCTCTGCCCAGCAGTTTCCAGTGGCTGTTTGCTTATTCAAATGGAGAAGTGATACCAATACAGTTGCCATCTAAAAATTTTTGATCTAAGTACACACCACCAGCAAAGTAAAGTACTAAATGTATCCAGAAAATTCAAGCTTCATAAAAGCTCTCTCGAATTTAAGTTCAGGGAGGCTGAAATCCACATTCCCTCTCACTTGTGTGGGCTTGGTCTACATATATCCTTCAAAGGGACTTTGGAGAGAAATTGTTTCTCTACGTAAAGAATCATAGCATAAAGGGAAAATTAATTAAAATTTGATACATACAGGATTCTCTCTAGATCTGTCTTATCAAAGATAGATGCCACTAACCACAGCACTTAAAATGTGGCTAATGCAACTGCAGGATTGAATTTCTAATTTTATTTAATTTTAATCAATGTAAAAGTGGATACTCCATTCAATTATTGGAAAATTTTTAAGTATGTTTCAAACAACTTGAGTATGTAAGTATATTTTTCAGCAGTAAATTTTATAAAATCTCAATACAGATTACGTAGTATGGTCAATGAAAACCTAGCATCTGAATTGTTTTTTTTTTTTTTTTTTTTTTTAGAAACAGGGTTTCATTCTGTTGTCCATGCTGGAATGCTGGAATGCAGTGGTACAATCATAGCTCACTGTAACCCCAAATGCTTGGGCCCCAGCGATCCTCCCACCTCAGCCTCCTATGTGGGTGGGCTACAAGCATGTGCCTCCACACCCAGCTAGTTCTTTCTTTTAAGAAGTGGGGTCTCGCTACATTGCCCAGGTTGGTCTCAAACTCCTGGCCTCAAGTGATCCTCCCACCTCAGCCTCCCAAAGTACTGGGATCACAGGCATGAGACACCATGTTCAGTCTCAACATGTATTTTAAGTATAAAATACATGTCAGATTTTGGAGACTTGGTATGAAAAAAGAATATAAAATATCTCTATAATTTTATATTAATTACATATTGAAATAATTTCATATTGAATTGAATAAATAATTAAAATTAATTTCAATGGGTTTTTTCAGAGGAGCTACTAGAATTTTTTAAATTATGTATATGCCTCTCATTATATTTCTGTCGCGCAGTGCTGCTCTAGATCAGGGTAATTAACTACTTTTTTCTGGGGAGAAGATTCATAGCATTCCCCAAAGAATCTTAAGTCCCAAAGAGGGTGAGAGCTGTCGTACAATACAGAACCACAAAATGTCCTCTCCAGCTCCTTCTGGAGGCTGCCCTCAAAAAAAAAAAAAACTCTTTTCAGAAAGATAACTGACATTTAAAAAATAAAACATTTTATCATATCACTGTTACTGTCTCATCAAAGGGCAGTTTCCAGCAGCCATCTCTTCTGACTCATTCATTAACTGGTCCACTTGGAGTCGACCTAAACGAGCTGGTACTGAAAATCTTAGCTTCCTGACAAGGGTTAGCGTTCCAGAGGACAATCATAACTTGAGAACTGCAGAAGCAAGATAACCTCTCCACCTCTGCCTCCCTCTCCATACCCATGTTCTGTGTCATTTTTAGTAGTAAAGTTCCTCGTTTAATCATTTTATAAATTGTTTAAGTATATGCATACAGAAGTTTATAAATGTGTTGCTCACCATGCTGAGAACAGTGTTATTTCGGTGAATGGATGCTGTGGCTAGTCTGTAATGCGGGTAGTAAAACATTGAAATTTACAGTTGATCCCTGAACAACGTGGGGGTTAGTGGTGCTGACCCCTGTGCAGTGGAAACTCCAAGGATGACTTTTGACTCTCTTGAAATTTAACTACTAATAGCCTACTGTTGACCAGAAGGCTTACCAAAACATAGTCAGTTAGCACATGTTTTGCATGTTATATGCATTATATAGTGTATTGTTACAATAAAGTAAGCTAGAGAAAAGAAAACGTTATTAAGGAAATCATAAGGAAGAGAAAATATATTTACTACTCATTAAGTGGCAATGGATCATCATAAAGGTTTTCATTCTCATCATCTTCGTGTTGAGTAGGCTGAGGAGGAAGAAGAAGAGGAGGGGTTGGGCTTGCTGTCTCAGGGATGACAGAGGTGGAAGAAAATCTGTGCAGTTCAAACCGTGTTGTTCAAGAGTCAGGTTTACATGTATATAACAAGTATATATGTAAAGAATAACAGTATTAACAGTGGTATATCCTTAATAAAGTAGCAGGAGAACAGTTTTACTTTATTGTCTCATGAGGTATCATTGAGGTGTCTCTCTCAGAAAGCTGAGCACCCTTATATTCTTATCTCTTTCATACACTGCATATTGCTTTCCAGATTACAAGATCAGAAACAGAAATTCATAACCAAGAAAGAGGGCTCAGGATAGGGCAAAATTAGGAGAGAGGGTGGAGGCATGTATAGATTTAACAAGCACATTCCAAATGATCATTGCTCTGATTTAGCATGACAGTTGATGTATTTTGAAATTTCAAACAATGATGTTGATTCTCAAAAGGGAGCATATGTTAAAACAAGTTGGAGGATCACGGTCTTCAATCCATGTTGCTTGAAGCTAGAGTAGGGTAGTAAAATGTCAGCTCACACCCAAGCAAATCAAAATTCTAGGAATTCCTTGTACTGGAGGAGATAATACTGAGTAACATGCCCCTGCGAAATAGTCTACTGAGTTCTTTAATCAGAGTAAGTTTAGAATATAAATTTGACATATGCAAAGTAGGAGCTTTCCCACCTACCTAAAGCCTACACTTACCACCAGAAGTAGGTTACTTGAAAATAAAGGAAACACAGCATTTCAAACTTAGTGATCTTACAGGCAGAAAAAAGTTCTTAGGATGCTTTCTTTAGAGCCATTTTTCATCCACAATAAAGGCAGCAGCCATAACCTTTTTTGACAAAGTGGAATCAATAAAAGGCCAGATTATTTAAAATCTTGAGTCATCTCTTCACTTCACCACTGGCTTCAATAATTTCTGGGCCCATCGGAGCAGCAGAATTGAAGATTAGGGACAAGTTGGAAATTTCCTTAACCTGTTGGCAGCAGTCACTACGTAGAAATGTTTCTTGAGGCAAGAAGAGAATAAAAGAAAAGAAAAGGCATATTTTTAGACCAATGTCTTTAAGAGGAAACAACAAAATGACTTAAGTGAATCTAGCCACTTGGGTTTGTTTAAAACGGATAACCTAAAGGGGAATAATTTTAGTAGAACAGTCACATGACTCTCAGAGGCATGTTTGGAGTAAGTATCAATGACAAGATAGGTTATCCTGCCCTTTTCACATAAACAATGGAGCATCCTACAACAGTTTTTCAAACTATGATTTACAACCTACCTACCAATCATGAAGTCAGATTGGTGGGTTGTGACCAGCACTTTTTAAAAACAACCAAATGACATAGAATAGAAACTATCAGAATGCATCACACTCAGAATAAATGTCACGAGATTTCTGTACCATGTATGCGTACACGTGTACATATGTGTACCTGTGTACTGGCTCCCTAGGTAAAGTGTTTTGTTTTTGATTTTTGATCCTCAGGGAGGATCCAAGTCAATAGCAAAATGTTGGAAAGCCACTTTCCTGGATCACAGTTGCTTTGAAGATAGGTTTTATATCCATGGTACCAAAGAGTTTTGTTGTACACAAAATTATAAAGCTTTGAAAGCTTAATCGGGCTTTCCCATCCTTCATTTCTTTCCTCCTCCTTCTCCTCCTTCTCCTTCTCCTTCTCCTTCTCTTCTCCTTCTCCTTCTCCTTCTCTCTTATTCTTCTTCAAGAATGAAGATGCAAGATATACAGCCACTTGGTGTTTACTCTAGAGGAGATGTCATGGCATAGCCCTGACCATTGGACTTCTAAAACTGAAATAAATTTCAAAATGTTCAGAATATTTTTCTGCTCTCTGAAACTGGTTTCAGGGATTCATAACTTAGAGGAAAGGGTGGGAGAGCTAATATCTGGGTCAGACATAGTCGTATTTCTTTACGGTTTCTCATAATGTTTTTAATGAAGTGCAGTGCATGTGTCTTACCAAACCCTCTAGTATGCTAGCCACCTTTTATCCACCCTGTCTGATCAACATGTTGTGATTGATATAATGGATCGGTACCATGTTTTATGGGAATGGACTAAAGAACCACAGACAGAAAGGAACAGAATCTAGCATGAGCATTGAGGAAAACTTCTGCATTCATTCATACTGAAGAACTGAGTCATCCAGACAACACCTGTTTCTCTTATGATTAACATGAAAATTGCTCCAGAGCGTTCAGCATTACAAACAAAGTCAGGAATCCACAAAATTCAAACGTCCACAGATTTAGAAAGACGCTGCCACTATTTCTGCTGCCTCTACTGTCACATTGCATTTGCTCTGATCTGCAATATACATGCTCAACACCCTACTTCTCAACACCCACATGTAGAAACTGGATGATGACACCTTTGTTTAATGCTGCAGCTGAAAAATCTATCCTTGTTCTTGTCAATAGAAACGGCAAAAATGGAAGAGATGCAGTCTCTGTCTCACTTCCAGCTTCCAAATCTTATGTATGTGTATCTGATTGGCTGAACCTAAACTACATTGAGAGCTCTAGTTCCAAGAGAGTCCAGGAACCATAGTTTTTAGCTTTCTACTTTCTTCCCTGCAGAAAGGTAAACTGGAAGGTAAAGTGAATGTTGGGCATTACGTGTGCCATTTCCATCTCAATAATGATCCCTCAGTAGATGTTTTTGAAAAGATTAAATGAGATAATATACCAAATTGCCTAACACAGTAGTTTCATGTAGTAATACTCAATAACTGTTGGGTTTTTCTTAAACCATTTAGTCATAATTTAATAGTATTAATTTTTTAAATCCAAATGCTATGCAATTAATATCCCAAGCATGGATTCGCTGTCAATTTGCCCATGGATACAGTTTGAAAATTGCCTCTACATGTCTGTGATATTACTGCATACAGGATTGACACCTTAAATCAGTGCTGTCCTGTACGGTAGCATTGAAGGATTGAAATGTGGCAAGTCTGAATTGAGCTGTGCTGCAAGTATAAAATACACATTGTATTTCAAAGACAGTATAAAATATAAAATATCTCTAATATTTTTATACTAACCACATGGTGAAATAATATTTTAGAAATTTTGGGTTAAGTAAAATATATTATTCAAATTAATTTTATTTCTTTATTTCTACATTTTATAAATTTAGCCACTAGAAAAGTTAAAATTACATAGGTGGTTTTTATTATATTTCTTTTGGGCAGCACTTCCTTAGATAAAGGGAGCATAAAATTCTCTAAGGGATGAGCTAGATAGATTTCTGGAGGGAGGCACTCTGTTGATAGGACTCCAGAGCTAGTCCCTGAACATTTTAAGTTTCTGTCACTCTCTTGTGAGGGTCTTCTTATTGCACTTTGAGTTCTCCTGTATTTCTGATCTTAATTTTCCATATTACAGTATAGATGAGGTTATTTTTATAACTTCATTAAAAACATTATGAGAAACCATAAAGAAATATGACTATGTCTGACTCAGATATTAGCTCTCCCTCCCTGTCCTCTAAGTTATGAATCCCAGGAACATTCTGTTTTCTCTCGTCCTAACCTGAACATAGAACATAGCACCTCTTCAAGTCTGCAAAATAATCTATAAAAGCACAAGTGAGCAATGAAAATGGTATTCTTGAAGATCTCTTAGAGAAAACAGAGGAAGGGGTTTACGTTGAGCACTGAAAGTGAACAACCTAACATTAGGCCATTAGGCTTTTCTAATCTTTTCCTAAATCACTTCTCTGCCAATCAATCAACAGGGCTTCTCTCTGCCTCTTACTGCTTCCGTTCAGTCCCCACTATCTTCCTGCCTTACTGGCCCCTTTCTCTCTCTCTAAAATTCTCTCTTGTTAAAATTTCTCATCCTTTTATTAGACAGAACAATTTAATTGCTGTATTGTGTTCCTTGAGTATTTCCTTAGGGTCTCGTACTCCAAAGAAAGTAATTTCTTTTGAATAAATACATAGTCTCCCTAAGAAGAATTTTGGAAAATATGATTTTCTTCATTTCATTACACAGAATAAATTGGATAAGTTCAGAAAGTAAAGGTTTCCAATGCTAAGAAATTTGGTAAATATAATAAGGAGATTTACAACTCCCAAGTCTCCTTAGCATAAGATAGTCATTCCGAGCCACATTTGTGCTGATATAGTCTACCTGTGGCTTCTACCTTCCTTTCTAAACCTTGGTTGTGATAAGGCAGGTTTCATCCTGTCTTACATTACTAATAGTAGTTCATCAATTTAAAGACAAAAGCCAATTCATGTTTTTCTCACTTATACTCTCCAGCGATCCTTAATTAGTTTCCCTTTGAGAATCAGTTTCTTGATTTAAGGTCAAAAACAGGTCATAGTCCATTTGTGGAGCTGTGTTAATTAACGCCTTGAATTCTGATGCATGAGCTAACCCTTGTTGGCTCATGTTATCGACTCTTCCCTGCTCTTCCAGTTCTCTGAAATTTATCTCTAGTATATCCCATTCCCTAAGGTGATAGTTTCATAAAAATATAACCAATGCAATATTCAATATCATACTACCATAAAGATATTAAAAATAGAGTGTACTAGAAAAATAATAATGAAAATAGGTTCCATTTATTAGCAATGTGCAGCTCTAAGTGCTTTATATTAGTACATTATAATATAATTATCATAACTACAGAAGAGGTGGACATTATTATTTCCATATTATGCTTAGGAACTGAGGCCCAAAAAGATTAAGAAAATTTTCCCAAACCACACAACACTATTCCTGTCAATGCGACCTCAGTGTTCACACTCCCTATACTTCCACGTTGCCCTCAAGTCTCCAAAGGTCATCATGAAAGCATAGGTTCATTGAATTGAAGGGATTTAAGAGATCATCTAATTCTATATACTCACTTTACAGTTTTGTAAATTGATTGCAGATGTTCCAACTAATTAGAGCCATTCTGACCCCAAGCAAGAATTGATTGATAGTCCATTACACATTCAGGGCATCCAGTAGGTAATGTAAGTAACTCAGCTTACCAAAGGGTTTGGAACACCTTCTTTCTTAATGAGCATCTAAATGAAGGCACTTGGCTCTCTGGGAACAGCTCTCTCGGGGAGGAGGTGACACACAAACTTATTACCCCCTCTTTCTTTGTATGGTCAGTGTATTACCATCAACTTTCAGTGCAGATGAAGGTATTTAAAGGACCAAGCCTCAAGATGACTAAACTTTAACAAGAAAAGACTGTGAGGAGTGTGGCTATCTGTCTTGCTTATGGGCTTTTGTCTTAGCCTATATAACAAAATACCTTAGACTGGGTAATTTATGAACAATAGAAATTTATTGCTATAGCTCTGGAGGCTGAGAAGTCCAAGATCAAGGAGCCGGCAGATTTGGTGTCTGATGAGGGCCTCTTCCTCATAGATGGCACCTTCTGTGTCCTCACTTGGCAGAAGGCGCAAGGGAGCTCACTCAAGCCTCTTTTAGGAGGGCACTGATCCCATTCATGAGGATGGAGCCCTCATGACTTAATCACCTCTCAAAGGCCTCATCTCTTAATATTATCATGTTGGGTATTAGGTTCTGACATATGAATTTTAGGGGACACCGACATTCAGACCATAGCAGCCTTGAACTGGGTGTCTTGGATATACCAGGATTATTCAGCAGGACAGTGATTGCATCAGTGGAAGAATTAGATGCTGCGAGGAAAAAAGAAAAATTGCTGTGCTCAAAAGACAAACTGCTTACTTTGAAGTGTTTTCTAGGACTAAACCGGAACAAATCCCTCCCCCCATGGAAATCTTCTAGAGGATTTTGGCTGGTTACAATTGGTCTGTGATATGGTACTGTCCATTAAGTTGGAGAGCACTCTACAAATGTGTACTGTTCATTTCATAGACTTTATGGTTTTCCTGAGGGTAGTGTCATACCTTTCTCCACTGAGCATGAAATAGATCTTCAGAACTGGGTGAACATTGCTTAATTACACATTGTTTTTTCCTATGGCCAGACATTCTTTTTTGTTAGAAAGGGTCATATTATGGTGGAAAATCTTGAGTTTTGGGGTAATAAAAACCAAGTGTTCCATCATGATATATTCATTTACCAACATTATTTATCAAGAGATTATTTCATGTTAGTAACTGACAAATGTTACAAATATTAAATGTTACTATTCTCATGGGTATTCTAGAGAGTGCAGTTAGATAATAAATAAATTAATAAATGACTAAAATAAGTCTTATAAGGACAGTAACACAGGATGATGTGATTTGTGGCCAGGAGGTACTTTAGACTGTATGATCAGAGAAGATTTCGCTTTGGAAGTAATAATTGAGATGGAAACCTCATATGAATGACAAGATAGAGGTAGCCAGGCCATAATCTCGGAAGGGCCATAGACAATACACGAATGGTGATGGCTGTGTACCAATAAACTTTATTTACAAAAACAGGTGGGGTGGGCGAGTCAGATTTGGCCTGCAGCCATGATTTGCTGTCCCCTGATCTAGGGGAAAGAGCATTGCCAGCAGGGGGCATAGCAAGTGGAAAGGCCAAAGCTGGGTTTAGACTTTGTGTTGTTGTAACAGCGGAAGGTAGTGTGGTTGGAGGGTAGTAAGTGAGAGTGAGCATGATAGGGTGTGAGGTTGGAGACATAGGCCAGGCTGGCTTTTGTAGACCTGGGAAAATGTTAATATTGACATTTTATTCTAAATGCAAAGGGAAGCCACCAGAATGACTCAAGTAGGAGACAGTGACACAGTCTGGTTTATATTTTTAAAAGCCTCTGGTTGCTGAGTAATGACTATATTGAGGGGAGTGAGAGTGGAAACAAGCAGATCTCTTAGGGAGAAGTTACAGTAATCCAGGGAAAACATGATAGTAAGACATGGAAAGCCATAAGGGTAGCGTTTTGATTCTCTCTCTTTGTGGCTGCTTAACTATGTATGAACTTTGAGCTTCACTTTCCTCATCAACTAAGTGTAGATAAAATTCTTATTTTATTTGTTAGAATAAAATAAGACTATAAATCAAATGTACAACACATGATAAGCTGTCAGTTATGTTGGTTCTTTTTCTCCCCTTTGCCTATAACTCAAACACTTTCTTCTTCCTTCTCTCCTTTCTATGTTCCTCCTTCCATAGATATTTAATGGTAAACTAGTTTGTGCAAAACGTGATACTGGATACTTAAATACACTGGGAGACACAGAGAGATCTTGTTTTTAAATATTTATTGACTTGTGTAGTTTGGTGCTCTATAAAACAGAGCCTAATATTTTCTCTTTGTTTTGATTTTCTTTATTTTTTTAGTGAGACAAATTGCCATTTTAAAGTCCTAGCTATTTATGGAAATGGTGATGGAGAAAAAGTCACGTAGGAGAAGATCTTAGTTTTGGGAAGAATCACTTAAGGGATCCCATTGGTTCAGAAAACGTACTGTAAGTTTTACCCTGGGAAGAATATGTACAAGTTTTTTATGGCCTGACAAAGAGGCCTCAGCCCATAACCCTTATACATTTGCAGCACAAGAAGATTGCTGGGGATGATAAGGTTATTAAAATATTTATAATAATTGCAATGGTTTCAACTGAGTTCATTTGGTAAGACAGAATCCAAGGTCCCTCTTGCCATCCCTCACTGAAGGGATGATCACCCTGGCTGAATGGGGTGGATGAATCATGAGTCAGGCTGAACATTCTTGCACTTGCTCTGTCTTGTTCATGCCTTTGCATTTGACATTAAAGCCTAAAGTCATCTCAGTTTTTCCCACTGAATGATTTACCTTCTCAGGGGAAATATATTTTCAGCTAACTTTTAATTATCCATCTTTGTGATGCAGCATAGTATTTTGGAAAATACACTAGTTTCAAATAATTCATGGACTAGCTAGCTGCATGATGTGTGACAGTTTCCTTTAAAATTTGTAAGACCCAGTTGCTTTACTTATAAAATGAGGCATTTGTACTATATTATTCCCCTTTCTCATGCCCAGTGATTCCACAAACGGGCCAAACTGCAGATCTGCACCATAACTTTGGAGGTAAAGAAGGATAAAGGAGAAGTTGTTTGTAGAAAGAACACTCTGTAGCTTTATTCTGAAATCATTTTATGCTTAGATGAAGTTTTAAAAATTGCCTTGTTGAAAAAAACTATAAATTTTTGGCCAACAAATTTTTAACCCACAATAATAACTCTCTGTCTAGTATCCCATATACCTCAGCCCCCATGTGCACATTTCCTTAGAATCAAGTCCTAGGAGAAAACATGAGAAAAGCCTTAAGATAATACCTTAGAGTGACAGGTTCATTGATCTAGATACTTGAACATAGTAAGGATACATGTTCTTCTCTCGTCATTGTACAGGATACCTGTAAATAACCAAAACCCAGTGGAGTTTGTGGTAGAAAATGATTGAAAGTAAGCAGGATAATTTTTGAGGGAAAAGAAATACAGTTATAAGGAGCCTTGAGGTTAATACACTAAAGGAAAGGATTAACTCCAGATTTGTATTCATTACTCAGAAAAAAGTCTTTGGATCATTTTTGTGCACTGAGGGAATTTCACATGCAATGAAACATCACCTTTTTGCATTTAACTGAAATTGATGTTCACATTAAATCTGTTTCATGTGAGAATGAATAAAAACGTATTATTTTAAAAGTTAGAAACTACAAATATTTTATAATTTTTTTGTACTAAAGAAAAATTAGGTGGTAATCCAAATGGTATAAATTTGTTAATAACTAAATAAATATTGGATATGCATATGATAGCATATTTTGCATGTTTTAAATATTATGCTTCTGAAGAATCTGTAATACTCCAAATAATATTTTACTTTATTAAGGAAAAAAGCAAAATGTGACTTTTTAATATAAAATATTATCTCAATGTTGTTACAAAAAAGACAATAGGAAATGTGCTTACTGTAATGTCCAGTTAGTTGGATTTTGTGTCACTCCTATAGTCTTCCTTCTGTATTTTTTATATAGTATTATCCTAATTTTTCTAAATGTATGTACAGTATATTAATTTATAATTGGAAAACTAAATGCTTTATATGAAAACATTATTTGTGTATAATCTGAGCAATTCCTGAATATATAAAGACTCTATTAATATTAGATTGTCTTGGAAAGAACAATTATTTGTAGAAACAAATTAATCAGAAGATATCTAGTAGCAATAGAACCGCTGAATGCAGGGATGCTCTCTTTTTTGAAAGGATAAGATTGGAAAATTATTATTACAGGATGTCATATTGTGGTGATAGTGTAAAATTCTGGTCTTCTGGCATTCCTACCCCACAGATAGCAGAAAATATTTTCTTCCTTATTCAAGAAGATAAAGCAGGGTAAGTCACATAGTGATGTTACTGAGCATCATTTAGCAGAGCAAACACACAAAAACAAAAATAGAAAACAAAACAAATAAATAAAAACTCCTTGCATTAAAACAAAAATTAATTTAATGCCTTCAGCAAAGGAAAGCTCTTTGTCGTTTTTCTTTTTTATTTTTGTTATTTATTTTATAGATATTTTTTTTTATTTCAGAATATTATAGGGGTACAAATGTTTAGGTTACATATATTGCCTTTGCCCCATCTTTGGCCCTTTGCAACTGGCCCTTTTTTATTTACATTGACACATATTCCTACCTGGCTTTTAGTTAACCACTTGATTGCTACTCATTGATTTCAAGGCTCAATCCTCAGCCTTTTGTTTTTCTCTCTATAATCTCTCTCAGAGACATTATTCATTCTCATAGTTTACCTTTCTCTCCTTATAATGATAGTCCCTCTTAGGTTCTCACTGGCATTTCCAACTTTCTGCTGAGCATTTCCACTAAAAGTCTTTATAATCATTGCAAACTCAATGTGTTTATGACTGAACTCACTCATATTCCATATTTTTTTGAATCACCTAACGCTTTTGGCACTCAGAATGGTTAAAAGCGATCTTTCATTCCATCTTCTTTCTATGATCCATATTGAATCTAGGGTAACGTTCTGATTTTTCCTTTGTAAAAGCAACATTTACTTTCCATTTCTACTGTTTCATCACTTTGGTTCATGTTTCAGTCAACTCATTGTTGGTGACATTTTGGAGACATAAAACCATATCCTAATAGAAAAAGTGCAGATGATATTGTCTCTGCATAGGTATGTCGGGGTGTGGGGATCAAATGAAAGTGCTTTATAAACTATGCTAATGATGCTAACATGTTGCATTAAAGGCCCACAGGCCATAAGAGACTAGAGTAGGCTCATTCCCACAGCAAGAGCCAGGGAACTGTTGAGGCTGGGAGTCCAAAAGCCAAAGAGGCAATTGTGAATTGTACTACAATAAATATTCGAGTGCAAGTGTCTTTTTGATAAAATGACTTTTTTTCCTTTGGGTAAATATCCAGTAGTGGGATTGCTGGATCAAATAGTAAGTCTACTTTTAGCTCTTTGCAGCATCTCCATACTATTTTCCATAGAGGTTGTACTAGTTTGTAATCCTACTAACAGTGTGTAAGTGTTCCTTTCTCTCTGCATCCATGCCAGCATCTGTTGTTTTGGGTCTTTTTGATAAAAGCCATTTTTACTGGAGTTAGATGATATCTTATTGTGGTTTTGATTTGCATTTCCTTGATGCTTAGAGATGTTGAGCATTTTTTCATATGGTTATTGGCCTCTAGTCTATCTTCTTTTGAGAAGCTTCTGTTCATATCTTTAGCTCACTTTTTTATGGGGTTGTTCTACACTTTGTATGGAACCAGAAAAGGCCTCAAACAGCCAAAGCAACCTTATGTAATAAGAACAAATCGGGAGGCATCACTTTACCAAACTTAAGACTATACTACAAGACTATAGTAACCAAAGCATCATGGTACTGGCACAAAAATGGAGACCTAGACAGAAAATCCAGATATAAAACCATCCTGATATTACCAGCTGATCTTTGAAAAAGCAGACAAAAACATACACTGGGGAGAAGAATCCTTATTCAATAAATGGTGCCGGGAAAATTGAATAACCACAGGTAGAAGACTGAAACAGGATCTGCACCTCTCACCTCTCACAAAAATTAACTTATGATGGATAACAGACTTAAACCTAAGACAAGAAACTATAAGAATTCTAGAAGAAAATGTTGGAAAAGCTCTTCTATATATCGGACTAGGCAAATAATTTATGAAGAAGACCCCAAAGGCAATCACAGCAACAAAAAAAATTAACAAATGAGACTTGATTAAATTAAAAAGCTTCTGCACAGCCAAGGAGACAACCAATACAGTGTACAGACAACCTACTGAATGAAAGGAAATATTTTCATGCTACACTTCCAATAAAGGGCTGATAACCAGAATCTATGAAAAGCTCAAATCATCAAGGAAAAAAATCTTTCTCTCTTTATTTTGCCCGCTCTATCAAACAGATCCTCCTATTTACTTAACCAAATCTACTTTACTTAAAGGAGAGTTCTCTTTTTGTGAATGCGGGGATCTCATGGAGGACTTTGGTTAGAAGTCCAGTTTTATCAGTCACACTTTGCAGCTACAACCCAAGGAATGGGAATATTTGATGTCAACAGACCAGGTTCAAGCTCTAGCTCTCTCATTTATTAGCTTTCTATTCTTGGTTGAGTCACTTAAATGTTCTGACTCTCAACTTTACAAGGCCTTTGTAGGTGAATCATTATCCACCATCCTAATTCAGAGGTTTTCAGATTATTTATATTGTGTCCCCCCCACCCAGCCCAGTGTAAGTGCATAGGTTTCCCTTTGGGTTTATAGATGTCTCAGAGATATATGTGTGTGGGTCATGGTAGCAGTGGGAAAAGGTGCCCAACAGGGATATAGCAAAGACATTTGACATATCCTGGCCTCATTCCTACTAGGCAGTCAGTGAGTGAGTTGCTTGTGCTCTCTAAAATCTTAGGTGGCTCCTGCCAAAATAAGAGTTTACAGTTTGAGTTACTGGAACTTTTCTTCCAAAGAAGAGTAATAGATGATCGTACAGACTTCAAATCTCTCTACTACATGTTCTGACCTTTTACTGCTAATAGAGTTTGATATGCGATTGAGGAGAGTTGAACTGGGTGACTGGCCAAGAACCTGAATTTGCTTTCTTTTTTTATAATTTAAAAACATTAATTGGAACTAAATCTTTCTTGCTTCTATGCTCCCATTACTGTTTCAAAGCTCTAGTTGAGCACTTACCAGTCTGCCAAAATTTAGCTTAAATTGTATATAAACATATGAGGTTTTTCAGCCAGTATCCAGCCAACAGTTAATATAACCATTCTTGTTATATTCACAATGGCTGGATACTTTCTGGAC
Organism: Lepilemur ruficaudatus; assembly: GCA_963574885.1. NCBI lineage: Eukaryota > Metazoa > Chordata > Mammalia > Primates > Lepilemuridae > Lepilemur > Lepilemur ruficaudatus. The sequence goes on along the minus strand of CAUYRT010008679.1, from coordinate 20,478 downwards.
AGACCTCATGTTTCTACCTCCTTGTTCAGAGGCCAGACACTTAGTATAATTCACCACTGTGTTCCCAGCACCTAGCACCACGCCTAACCCGACTCAACATCTACTGAATTCTTAAATCCATTTAAGTAAGGCTCAGGCTCACTGGTGGATCTCTAAATGCTTTCCTATGATTTGCTTTAATAATGGAGAAGATGGATACTCATGTTCCCTAAAATCTTCGCTGGCTCTGCACAAATAACACTTTATACCTTGCACTGTGCTGGAGATCCTCTTCCTCCTGGGTCTCCACTGGCCTCCACAGTAAGGATCCCAGGTAGTTCTTTTATACAGGACCCAGATCCCTCACTCTTGGAAAAGCCTTGAGGATGAGATTTTGTTTTATTTGGAAGTTTCAGGCCTAGACAACTTGAAATTTCCCTCGCTTGATTTGCCTAGCACATCACTATCCCCACTGTGAGCTGCTCTTGTGATATACTCTGGGTAAACAAAAAATACCAGCCAACTAGTGAAAGTTCAAGTTCTGCCTTCACTCCCATTTTCTATCTTAGCCTTATTGTGTGTATAATGAAGAGCTTTATCTCTGTCTTCCTTGGAATTGTTCTGAGGACCTAGCAAGGTAATGGTTGAGAAAGTGTCTTGTATCAAGGGGCCACAGTATGGGAGAAGTGATACTGAGCATGAGTTGTGACCAAAATAATCCCAAGGAAGGAGCAGGATCCCTTTTGTGTTGATCCATCTAAATAGTCAGTGACAGTTGGATCTGTTCAGCAGGTGAGAAAAAGTTTTGTAGCCAGTTCCTGAATGGGGTAAGAAGGGATGTTGACAACATTTGATTCCATAATGTCTACCTGTTAAGCTATTCTGTTCAGACAAAATCTCCAAAAAATCTGTATGATAAATATTCTAGAAGTCCATGGTGATAAAACGTTCTGAGTGATGCCCTGCAGCAGGTGCGTAGCCCTTCGCCCCAAGAGATGGCCCCACACAGAGATCAAGGAAGCCTTATAGTCCAGGTAACAGGAATTTATTTCCCTAAACTCCAGCATGCAAAGTCCATTCTTGGTTTGATGAGATTTAGCTTTATATAGACCAGAAAAAAAATCCCATGGCTTACATCTTTGTCATTAATTATTAAATGCACTTTCTCTATTTTTCTATCACATTGCATTATAGTGAGTTCTGCATAAGTCCATCTCCCCTGAAAGAGTGGGAACTACTTTATTCAGGGAATGGTGTAGAGTTTATTTCAACATTTTTCATGTCTAGCACAATATCTGGCATATAGTAAATACTTCCTGAATGTTTATCGAATGACTGTCAAAATCTTTGCCAGCAATATTTTGCTTTTAATTATTCACATTTTTTTCTTTGCCAGTTAACAACTTCTCTTAGTTACTTTTAGACATCTTATTACATTCTTAGAGAACTTTAAGTTGGGTTTGATTTTTACCATTGCCTTTGTGAATCCTGGGAGGAGGCCTGGCAGTTCTACTATGGCCTGGAGTGCAGGTATATGTGGCCTTTGGGACTCTCTGTCTTCTTTTTAAGTCTTTTCTGATTAATAGGTCTGCCCTTTAATCCTAGCAGAAAGTATGTCCTGGGGCCATAGTGCCACTGGGTCTGAGGTCCAGCCCAGTCACTGATTTGACAGCAAGTCCTTGCTCTCCTTACCTAGGTACTCATCTGTACCTTAACCCCAAATCTACACGATAGTCCTTGGTCAGCTTTGCTCCATGCCCTCTCTCACTGTCTTATTCAGCTTCATACTAAGTACTTAATCATTTCGGTGTATTTCCTTGAAATACCTTGGTCACATTCTCCTTTTTCTTGCAATTTCTTTTGACTTGGAGTCTGTGGCTCCACACAGTTCTTTAGACATCTCAGTGGACCTAATTATGTACAATAAAGATGTTAAGAATTCACATAGATGCCTCATAATCTGAACCCTAGTTTTCCTGAGTCCTGGGTTATTCCCATTGCCTAAAATTAAAGCTAAAATTCCTTAGTTTGGCATATAAGGCCTTCACAATCTGACCTCATCGTACCCTTCTGGTCTAACCCTCTTCAACCCCGCCCCTTTCCCCCATGTCCTGGAGTCAGTGCGGTGCACTGAATCGTTTTTCATTCCCTGATCAGTATTCTTGTTTTCATACCTGCAGCTGTATTGTTTCTTCTCTTCGGAATTCTCTTCCCCCAACCCATTCATCAGACAATTTTTCATCAGTGTTTTTTTTTAAATTTTTAAAAAACATTTAACTATTATGGGTACATAACAGTTGTATATCTTTATAGGGTACGTGTGATGTTTTCATACAGACATATGATATGAATTAATCAAATCAGGGTAATTGGGGTATCTATCACCTGTTCTTATTAGTGCTTTGAGGCCAGACCAGATCACAGATCACCTCCTCTCTGAAGACTTCTCTGACATCTTGGACATCGCCAAGAGTTTCAGCCTCTCTCTCCCTGCCCCAGTCTCTCCCTCACTCTCCATCTTTCTCTTTCTCTCTCTTTCTCAGTTCTCCTTTAAGCATTTGTATATACCACTTATCATAAAAAATTGAAACCATACTTTTAAATGTTTGTCTTTGCCACCAGACTCTTGGCTTCCCGGAGCCAGGCAATAGGGCTTTGTCATCTTTATTTGCCCAGGATCTAGCACACAGCCTCATTCATCACTCTTGCCCATTATATGCTTTCTGAATTAAATTAGCAGCACTTGAACTGACCCAGAAGCATCTTAGAATGTGCCCTCAAAAGACTGTCATGATGATGACTGACAAGATCTGGAATTTCCAGGATCTTTAATTAAAGTGTCTATTGTCACCATGTTTTAACAAGGTGTTTTGCTAGAACCTGGGATGAATTAACACAGCCAGAAAAGGAAATCCATTTCTCCTGGTCTGTCCCATCCTGAGGCCACCTTCCCTGTCTCACTGTGACTTATTACTTGATATGCCATGTATAAACAGATTCCAGCAAGGATTCCAGTTTTAGAAGCCCTCAAGCTCTTTAGTGGGAAGGGATTATAGAAAAAAAAATTAAAGTGCACCCTGGATTTTGTTTTCTCAAATAGGCTTTTTACTGCCTTCATTGAGTGGAGATTCACAAGGGAACCAAAAGGTCAATAAGAAATTCTCAGTCCACACTACTTCCTGACCTTTTCTTTGGGAATCTCTTATCATTGTTTGTCTATTTATCCACAAAAACAGGGCCAACACTTCATCCAGGGGCTTTATTTAAAGCTTCAGACTTCCAGTTGTATGAAGCTATTATTCTCTTTTTGCCTCCTATTTCAGTAGCTAGAAGCCAAGGGTTGGTGAGTTTACTCCTCATATTCCTGCTTAGAGTGGATGCTTAGAGGTTCAGGAGAAATCATCTCAAATTGTCAAGAAAGCTTCCAGCCAATAGCCCTGAACAGAGCATCCTTGACCTCTTTGTTCCTCAGGGTGTACACCACAGGGTTCAGTAGGGGGGTGATGACAGTGTAGGTCACAGAGATCAGCTGGTCCTGATCCCTGGTGTTCTCTGACTTGGGCTTGAGGTAGGCGATGGAGGCACAGCCATAGTGGACAATGACCACGGTGAGGTGGGAGGCACAGGTGGCGAAAGCCTTCTTCCGGCCCTCAGCTGAAGCAATCTTGAGGATTGTAGAGATAATGAGAACATAAGAGATGAAAACCAGACCCATAGGTACAACAAGCACTAGCACACTGATAATCAAAGTCAAGATCTCATTGACAGTGGTGTCGATGCAGGAGAGCTTCATCACAGGTCGGATATCGCAGAAGAAGTGAGCCACCTTTGTGGCACAGAAAGGTAACCTGAATACAGATGTCACCTGTGTTATTGCTACAATCAGGCCAATGCTGCAAGCCCCCAAAACCAGCTGGACACACACCCTCTTGTTCATAATAACCATGTATCTCAGGGGGTTGCAGATAGCCACATAGCGGTCATATCCCATTGCTGTGAGCAGGAAGCAGTTAGTGATGCCAAAGGTAACAAAAAAGAACATCTGTGTGGCACAACCTGCCAATGATACAGATTGGCTCATGCCTACAAGGCTAGAGAGCATCCTTGGAATTATGACCAGTGTATACACAGTCTCTGAAGTCGACAGCATGCTCAGGAAGAAGTACATGGGCGTGTGAAGATGGTGATCAATTCGGATGATGGTTACAATGATTACATTGCCTGCTAGGGTTAAGATGTATAGTGCAAGGAACACTCCAAAAAGGGTGATCTGGTGCTCATGGAAGCTGGAGAAACCTTGCAAAATAAACTCAATAATGAGAGTGTAGTTCTCTCTCATCATTGAGTGGTCACCAAATCTGAAGTGTAGAAGAATAAAAGTTACATAATTTCAGCAGAGCAGCTTAAACACATTTCTGAAATTGATTGGCATTCAATAATTCTCAGCTAGAGATATTCTATCTAGAATTCTATCTAGAGATAGATTTCCTAGTGGATTCAAGTTAATCTCTGGGGTTACTTATCTTTATTTAAAATATTTTTACTCTGTGGCCATCTGTTACAATTTCCTGTGCATCCTAGAATCACATAGTCTGTTTCTTTCTCACTATATAAATCATGCATGTTCCTACTCTACTCCTGCTCTTCCTCCCTGACATCTGGAATAGCCTTCCTCCTCTTCTCTTATTTAATTCTTCCACATTCTTCAGAGACCAATGTAAGCTTTCAGCACCCCCATAAAATCATATTATACTCTGATATTCTCATGTCTATTTGAATTATTTTCTGCCCCCATCATTGCTGCCTCTCCTCACAAATATACTCAGCAACTTTATAATAATTTTTATATCTTTTCATATTTCCCTAGTTCAGGATTATGCATAAATTGGGTGCATGAAAACAATTTGTTTAGGGATGAACTGGAGACTTCTTTTCTTTTAAGAGTATGAATCACCCCCCTTGCACATCCTTTAGGAAGCAGAAGCAAAGCCAAAAGGCTCATCATGTTTTCAAGAAGAAAAAGGCAAATCTTAACCAACCACCAATCTCTCCCCATTGCTGTCTGAATGATGGAAGTCTGCTGACAGTTCACAACACTGATTCACATAGGTTATAAACTATGCTACATCTTTACCTTCCCTAACCTGGAAGGCAAATTTACAGCCAACACAACTTTGTGAGTAGGCATACACCTACTCTGCAGAGGTAAACAATAGTATCAGGAAAGACGCAAGAAATTTAAGTGTCCCTCACCTAAAGCAAAAGCCGACCCTGAATATAAAAGAGTTACACTAAAGATATATCATTTTGTTGAAGGATGGGGATCAGTTCAATTTATGTAATATTTCACATTTTTGTCTCTTTAAACAGTAAACTCCGGTAGGGTATTTAAATTATATTCCAATTTGCTTATGCATATTCAAAAAGATACTTTTTGCATAAAGTAAATCATATCAATGATGAAAGTTAGTAAGTATGAAGACTTTCTTCAAGTTTATAAAACTATTTAAAAGAAGTTGATGACCAGCTGTTAATCATTAACACTAAGCATGTTAAAAAAGAATAAAGATGCAACAGAGAATATTTCCCAATAGAGAAAATCATTTGACGCTAAAGTATGCAGATAAAGCCTTGTTTTCTGTAAGGTCTCTAAGCAAAAACTAGGCAGTAGCCCACCATGGGTTGTATGACACCTTTACGGTGAAATTGCAAACACTTGGCAGAGCCTTGGATTTTTGGTAATGACAGACACAGGTGCTCTAGACAATTAATGATGCTAGATGCAATGCACGTGATGGTCCTGCTCAAGGAAGAATTGTCTCAATTTCAAATACCAGTAAGGTTCCTACTGAGAAACACTGGGCTAGAATGTCATCTGATCTGGCTGAAGCCTGTCTGTCTTGAGGTAGAAGAACGGCTATTATGACCTGGTTAGCATCCTCCACCCTTGGAGTACAACTTGGTAAATTTACTAATAATCATTTAATTGTATGCTTAAAATGAATTAATTGCATGGTATGTAAATTATACTTCAATAAAGTCATTTTAAAAAAAAACTAATCACTATGACATATTGATACATATCCCATTAGTCTTTTTTCTATGCAAATATATGCTTTTAATTTTATTATTTTTACAAAAATAGGGGGAACAAATATCGTTCACAGTATTTTGTAATCTACTGTTTTTCATCTGATAGATACATTGCAAACACTTCCTCATGTAGTTAAATATCTTTATTTCACAGGATTTTTATCAGGTTCTTAGGGTTACAGTTTATAAATGAATTGTATGTGGTATTTTTAACTAATCTCCCATTGTTGGTGAAATACATTGTTTCTCATTTTCCCCAGTGTAAACAGTGCAAAAATTCCAAAATCTTATTAATTTATACTTTTCAACTTTGTAGTTTTCAAGTGTCCTATAAAGGTACATTACCTTGTAAATCTTTTAAAATCATAAGTAGATCCTAAACTATAGTTTAGTTTTGGAAAATAAATTGAAGGAAAAAAAAGGAAATCGAGGGAAGAAAGGGCAAATACATCCCTATGATGACCTCCCCAGTTTGGATAGTAGCTGTTATACTACAATAAATCAAAGTCAGCCCATGGGTAACGAGCCCCATTCCGTCCCCTTTTCTAAAGAGCACTTACATGACTCTGCCTACCACTGAGGCACGGCAGGAGAGCTGGGCTGGAGGAGGCCAAGGAGTAAAGATTGAAATCTGGGGCTCCCTTGGCCACAGTGTGCAGGTGGAGGGAAGAGCAAGGTGACCAAGAGGGCCTAGGATGGGCTGAGGTCCAGCAGGTGGGGGATGAACAGACCCCAGCAAGAATGTGGTCAGGCTAGAGAGCCACAGGAATTCTAGACAGTCCTTCTATTTGAAAAAGCCTTCGAAGCCAGAGAGGATACTCTCCAAGGATCAGCCAGTTGGGCTTCTAGGATTCACTCCCTGAAGACATTCTGAAAGCTACCGTGGGGCTCGGAGGATGCTGACAGCAGGTACCTGGGGACCTCATTATGTATGAGGCTCATTTACTCAATTGCAGGGTTAGTGCTTTGGGAGCCTGGGGTAAGTTTTTACTTCAAGTAGGAATAGCATTAGAGGAAGCTGTTTATTTAGTTGAGTTTTACTTGTTTGAATAAGCACATTGTATGTGTGTGTGTGTATGTGTTTTGTTTGTTTATTTTTGTTTTTGTTCTTTTAAACAGATGTGCCTTGGAAATCCACAGTGACAAATCTAGGCAGCTCAAGCTTAGAGCCATACCATCTTGGATCCCAGGAAGTTTAGGCCCTTTTACTTATAGTCAGGAACTCAGTATAAGAATCTGGTTTCCTTTTTAAAATAAAAGTATTCAAATATGGCCATGGTTCTGCAGAGGGCAGTTCATGCTGCGCATCTTCACCCTGTGGCATTCAGGATTGGAAGCACACAGTTTTAAGACCTGAAGATCCTCTCTTGGGGATTAGAAAAAATAGATGAACTTTTCAATACTCCGTTTTCTTGACCAAGAAATTTCCTTACCTTCTCCGTTTGGCAAATTTTTACTAGTCCGTCAAGACCCAACTTTAAATTTATTTCCTATTGAAGACTTTCCTTGAGTTAATTTATTGCTTCTTTAGCAATTTCTCAGTCTAGCATGTGTGGTGTTTATGTGTGCCCATTCATTCTTTAAGCACTTAGCATGTGTCAGGCCCTGTGCTAGTTGCTGGAAATACAGACGTGGACGAGATGCTACACCAACTTCTTAGGAGCTCACAGCTTATTTTCAGGTGATAGACAATAATATTAAACTCAAATGTAAGCGTGAGACAGGGAAGAGACAGTCCTTGATCAGGTGCAGGTTAGTTACAGAAAATTACATTGTGTAGGTAGGGATCAGGTTACAGAAGGTTTTGGAGGATTTGAATTTTTCACTTTTAAGGACCTCACAAGTGATTCACACTTATCTCTCCTGTTTCTAGACTTCAAAGTTCCTTAGCAACTGGCCTCTTATGGTTGTGAACTTCATCACCACCAGCCACCTATGTCCTCTTACCATCTACCTGGTGATTTTGCATCCCTGTTGGAAAAAGACATACTCAGCACTGGGATTTGGTATATTGATCTGGCAGCAGTGTGAGGATGAACTTGAGCTTGGTAAAAAGAAGCAGGAAAACCAGCTAGGATGCTGATGGAACAGAGATAATTGGGCTTGATTTAGGGGGTGGCAGTGGGCCCAGAGAGAAAGGACGGATGTGAGAGACATTTAATGTAAATCGATAGGGCGTATAACTGAATCGATGTGTGGATCAAAGGAGGGGAAAGAACCAATTGTTACTACTCTCGTAAGATTCATTCATGCCAATTTTCTGATTATTTACAAAAATACATTGTTTCCTATTATAACAGATGAATAAAAAAATGATCTCTACATTGACAGTCCTTCATTAGATATCATTGGTGACTATGGGACCTCATCAGGAAAGCAGGAGAGTCAGGAAATAGAGCTCAATGCTTTATGATGTCATTGCTTTGGGACAAATTAGGAAGACTATAGAAATGGGAAACTGGGTTGATGGTACAAAAATGTGGCACCTGGTAAAAAGGAGAGATATTCAGCTTTGGTAGTGACTAATATTAATTGAACATTTCACAGATTTTTGTCTTGCTTCTTAATCCTCCAAATGACCCTATGAAGTCAGTATCACTATCTCATTGCATAGATGAGAGGTGTACGAGAAGCCCACTCTGCCACCAACAATAAACACATTGGGATTTGGTGTTAGAAAGAAATGAACACACATGGGTGACTATAGAAACAAAGCTGGAAAAACAGCCAAAAGAACCTTCTGTAAACTCTCCTAGTTTTGCAGACCGCTTTACTTGAGGGCCAGATTTCAGTAGCTCTTGTTATAGTTTATTCACAACGTTCAATTCAGTTTAGGATCCCAGGTCTAGACCTCCTATTAAGGCTTTGAAATTGTTAATGGGAGTCTTTCAGAACCCTGAATAGAGCTCACAGCAGATTTAACTGAGATTCCTGAAGTTATGTGTGCCACATAACCACACAGTTATGTGTGCCACGTAACCACAAGGTCTTCCATCCTATTCTTGTCACCTAGAGCTGGGGTGTCGAACTTTTCTGTGTGTGAAAACTCCTTTTTAATTTAAGAATATATTTCATGGATCTACAACTTGATAATAGTTGGATAACAATTGTATTATTTATACTTATGATAGAAAAAATAAATTGTAAAAAAGGCAACTATGACTTAGAAATTGGTGCTTTCAAATGAATTATGATACATTCAAAAATAGTTTCGCATGCTTTTGTCAGTATTTATTCAGACTGCACATGGGGAGTGGTACACATAGGAATCCTGGGCTCCTTGCCATGACTGAGGCAACTAGGAGAGAAGAGGGAATGATACCTGAGATGTATTTGGAAGGCCAGTAGGTAAAGGGGAAGGCATTGAGCACAGGGGAATGGGTGCCAATGGAGAAGAAATGCAGACAGGTGCTGAATGGTTTATTAACACATGGTAGGTGTATCCAGGAAGCAATACTTGGAAGACTGAGAGAATCGTTGCCTTTTACTGGAAAATAGGATCAGGGACTACAGGAGAAGCCCACTTACAAAGTCAGGACCTCCTGAAAACAGGGAACCTCCTCTACAAATGAAGTCGAGTTCTCTAGAAGCAGAGCCTTAAACTAGGTTCTGGGTACAGTGATTGGTTAGGGAGTACTCCCAGAGGAAAGGGAATGAGAGAAGCGGGATGGGACAGAGGAATAGCTAAGGAAGAATGTGGCCTCAGCTCAAGGCTAACTTCAGCCTGATCTAACGGAGGGATCTAGAATTGTACCGTAGAGTTGCTCCCATCTTGAGGCAAGGTGGGCTGCCATTGTACCCTCTGTGTCATTCAGGCATTCCTTGTGGTGTGTTCTTTGTGAGGATAGGGTATGTGTGGCCCTATTCCCCTTTCAGCCAATGGTAATTCTTCACAGAGGAGGGCAGCTGTAAACAGCATTTCAACATCCACATCAACTGGGCATGGGCACACCAGCCCAGCAAAGGGGATCTGGGCAGAGTCACAACAGAGCCCATAACGCTGCCCAAGGTGTCTGGGGAGAGGGGACAGTGTATGAAAGTCATTTTTGTACATTTTGCTTAAGCTTCTAGAAATTGAAACTTCTCAAACATCTTGTAAACTGGCTATCAGAGCTTGTGTCTGACATAGCTGTCCAGGATTTGTACAAGTAGTATAGGGACAAGGTAAATAATTAATGAAGTGAGTTTTTTGTTGCTGTTAACTGTAGTGTGAAATGTAGCACTGGAAGTGTCATGTGTAAACAATGGAGAATCTGTGATCTTAGTGCCCAGATTTTCATGCTGAGGCCAGGTTCAGCAAACATAAATTCCTGTGATATGATGCTATTATTCTTCCCAGCCTCCCTGCTGGTTTATATATCTTAGGCCACAAATAAAAAGAATAATGTCTAACATTATGGTACAGTGTATGGATATGCTTTGTCTTATTTGCTTTTCATCAAGCTTGTTAAGCTCATCTATCCGGCTTGGCAAATCCATCCATCTCTTTTTTTCATTAATATTTTTCTTCTTTGTTTCATTCTAGCCCCATCATTCCCAGATGCTTCCCAGACCAGGCTCCTGGTGCCCTCATACCCTCTCTTATCTGACTGGCTCCCTCACAGTGACACCTCATCAAGCTTTTTTCATGTTATTGTTATTGAACTCACCAGAACCTAAGAGAGGAGCTTTCTGCCCAAAGCTCTGAGCAAGGCACTCTTGACCTCTTTGTTCCTCAGGGTGTACACAACAGGGTTCAGCAGGGGGGTGATGACAGTGTATGTTACAGAGATAAGTCTGTCCTGCAGGGAATTTTGGGACTTGGGTTTTAGGTAGATGAAGGAGGTACAGCCGTAGTGGACAATGACCACTGTGAGGTGTGAGGCACAAGTGGCGAAGGCCTTTTTCTGGCCCTCAGCCGATGCAATCTTGAGGATGTTAGTGACAATCAGGACATAGGAAATAAAGATCAAGACCATGGGCACAACAAGGACACAGAGACTGATGAGCAAAGTGATAAATTCTTTGATAGTAGTGTCAGCACAGGCAAGCTTCATTAGGGGCCGGATATCACAAAAGAAGTGGGAGATGACGTTGGCATCACAGAAGGGCAGGCTGAACACAGAAGACACCTGAATGATAGCTGTGCTCAGGCCAATACTCCAGGATCCACTTGCCAAGTATATACAAGCCTTCTTGCCCATGGCGACCGAATACCGCAGGGGGTTGCAGATGGCCACATAGCGGTCATATCCCATGGCTGTGAGCAAGAAGCAGTTGTTGACACCAAAAGTGAGGTAAAAGAAGAGCTGAGTGGCACAGTCTGGGATGGAGATGGCTTGTTGGGGGCTGAGGAGACAAGACAGCATGCGGGGGATGATGGCCACAGTGTAACAGGTTTCAGAAATGGACAGCACACTCAGGAAGAAGTACATAGGGGTGTGAAGGTGACGATTATGGTGGATAATTGTCAAGATGATAGCATTGCTGGCAAGGGTCAACAGGTACAAGACCAAAAAGACCACAAAGAGGATGAGTCTGTGATGCCACCCAAAAATGGAGAAACCCTCAAAGATAAACTCAGTCACAGCTGAGAAATTCATTTGTGGCATTGAGGAGAACCTGGGTCTGAAAAAGATGAAGTGGAAAGGTTGAGCAACCTGGTGGAGAACAGTAGCCTGGTCCAGGGTCATCATCAGCCATATGCAGCAACTCAAAAAAGGGTGTAGCTCTGGGTTTCAGAAGCTCTCAACATTCAGACACTGGCCAAGGCTCAAAGATTTCTCAAGGTTCTCACCTTGGCCCTGGGAGTGGCAGGCAGATGCAGTATGTGTGTTTTGGTGGGGAGTAAATATGTAAAGGCAGTACATATGATCCTCCACTTATGATGAGGTCACATCTTGTAAGTTGAAATATCCTAAGTTGAAAATGCATTTAGTACACCTAGCCTATGGAGCATCATAGCTTAGTCTAGCCTGCCTTAAGTGTGCTCGGAACACTTAAATTAGCCTACAGTTAGGCAAAATCACCTAACACAAAGCCTATTGAATACTTCACATAATTTAATGAAGACTGTACTGAAAGTGAAAAAGAGGCTGGTCATATGGGTACTTGAAGTATGGTGTCTACTGAATACATATGGCTTTTAAACTATCATAAAGTCAAAAAATTGTAAGTTGAAACATCCTAAGTTGGGGATCATATGTATTGGAAACCCCAGGCACTAGAATGACTGTGCATGGTGCTGAAACTTTGCTCACACTCACCTGGTTTAGGTCAGCAATGGTCCATCATATGTTAGAGGCCAGTGCAAAAGGATGTGCCTAAGGAGTGAATTAGTTCCAGCCAGGGACAGATTGCTATGTGAGGCCCATTCCTGGGAGGTAAGAGGCTGCCTCCAACTCTGTTCAGAAGTGCTTCCAGTTGGTAAATCAGGGAAGAAAAACACTGCCTCTTCTCAAGGCTCAAATTCAAAATGGAATAAGGCAGTGAGAGGTGACACTGATCTTTTCTCTTTAGTTGAAGGTGTGGACCTAGAACACTCCATGGTCCAGAGCCGACTCCTTTTCAGTTCTGCTCTTTCTATAGCCTCCACATAGCGCTTGTTTTAATACCTGAGTCTCCCTCATTCTGTGTGGAGAGTAGTTTCTGCTTCTATATTCTAGTCTCTAGTTAAGCACAATATAGGATCTAAAAGTTTTTTATGGGTTTGAAATACTAGTAACTATAAGACAACAATAATAAAAACAACAAAATATTTAAGTTTATAGAAATCTCTGGTTTTAACCCCAGAGTAAATGGATGGATGCCTGGATTTCTGTGCTTGTTTCATTTGTCTCCATTTGCTCATCTATAAAATAGTGATAATAACATCATCTACTTCATTGTGTTACTATGGAGAATACATGAATTACTGTATGTAGATTGCCAAGTGCAGTTCTTGATATGTAACAGGCAAAATATATTAAATGTCTTCTTCCCTCCCTTCATCTGTCCTCCTCATTCCCCTCCCATAATTTTGGGTTCTACTTGTATATTAGGACCACAAAAACACCTGTGCATTCACACACGCACACACACACACACACACACACATTTTCTTTCTCTGTCTCTTTTTTGCATGTTCACAGATGATTGTTGTCATTAATTTCTTCTATCCCTATTGATTGGAAAGTCCAGTAGTCCAGCCTTCATTTTCCACACCCACTTCCCTTCCAGCTCTAGATTCTGAAATGTGTGGGGATGTGGGTGAGAGTGGTCTGGAATCAAATACCTCTGTGATCAAACCCTAGCTCCACTTACTTCATGTGTGACCTTGGATTCGTTTCTCATCTTTTCAGGCCTCCATTCCCTCACCTGTAAGATGATGACAGAGCCAATTTCTACCTCAGAGGACTGATATGAGGATTCCATGAGAATATGTCCATGGAAGGCGTTTAGCCTTTGAAAGCTCTGCCTGAGATTCTCTGAGGCTGGTGCCAGATAATCCTTTCTAGGTGACTTTTTTTTTCAGCATTTATACTTTTTGATCCCTAAGTTTTGTGGGACATTTTTTCTACTTGATAATATTCCCAGGAGATAAAAGAAACAGAGAAAGTGGTATCCCATGAGACAAGAACAATGAGGTCAGATTTAGTCACAGAACAAGAATCCCTGCTTCATCAAGTCCTGGATTGTGACTTACATCTCACTGGGCGAGACTGGGCTCATTCAGGATTCAGGAGAGTGAAACTCAAAACCACGAGTTCCAGGACTCCTGTAGTGCTTTAACAGACACAGCACACAGAGAAAGAATCTTCTGAAGGCGAGGACTAGAAGAAAATCATAGAACCCACCAGGGTCTTCCGGTTAGTTTATCTCCCTGATTGGTCAGATCCGGGACTAACAAACACACACAAAGCAGCACAGGGTTCTCCTGTGCCTCCCCATTTTCCTGTCCCTTTAAGTCTGGGTTGCAGCCTTTCAGAGAGGACCATTCTCCTGTGCCCCAGGACTCTGGGGTCCCTCTCCTCCAAACCACAGCGACTGTTCCCAAGGCAGCAATAGCAAAATCCAAACACTCTGATATCTGGGGATCTCATTATAGAAGTGGCTCTTCAACCAAACCCCATAGATAGTACTTAGACAATCTGTGGTTTCCCATTGGAACAGAACTTTTGCATCAGAACATGTCCCTGCCCTACTCAGTGGGTGAAGGTGACCTCTTGCCCCATGATCACCGTTATGAAGAGGAACCCAATCATGTTTAAGAATGTAACTGCATTAGGCAAGGCATTCACAGTCCTGGGTCTCTCTCTCCTAAGAGCTGAAGGATCTGTCTCCTTCAAAGTTTAAATATCCTAGCACTGTGATTATTCATTTATTGATTCCTTCAACAAATACTCTTTGGATGTTTCTCATGTGCCAGGTACATGGCATATAGCAGAAATTGGAGACACTGCATCTGTACTGCAAGCCATTCCTGCCAGCTTTGCAGTGTCTGGCCATCACCATGTATTACCTGGGAAAAGCTGAGAACCTTCCCCTAGAGGGAGATCAGAAGGAAGGCCTTTACTGAAGTCATTCCTGTCCTTCTTTCTCTCTCCCGGCATTCAGTCAGTCAGTCGATTCAACTTTGTTTCCCTTTCATAATGAGAGCCAAAGATGGCCCTTTCAAAAGGTTGGAGAAGAATCAGACGTCAAATCCACCAGGTTCATCTGGGACTTAGCCCCTTCAGTAATTCCTAGTTCTGTGCTCAGTTTATGCCTTTCTCTTAGAGACTCAAAAAGTAGGGAAGGTTCCCTTTCTAAGTAGCAGTATACTGAGAAATGAATACTTGAGAATAAAACAGTTTATTGTGGTGCCTTTGACAAGCCATGCAAGCTGGGGGAGACTGAGAAGCATGGAATACTTTCCAGGTGGTCAGTTCAATTCCACATAATCTCTTTTAAAGCCCTCAAACATTTACCCAAGAGAAACTGGAAATACTTGAGCTCATAAGCTGTTAAGATCTAGAGTTCCACAATGGAGAGGTAAATTTATAGTTTGTTTATTACCACTTGAGAAGAGCCAATAACTGACCTCATTAGAACCGTTTGAAATCCTTTAGGGAGCAGCAAAAAGACAGCTTAAGGTTGGGCAGAGGTCTTGTCAAGACCTTAAGATAATCAGTTAATCTTGGGCCTTTTTTGTCAATGTCCCTTCCTCACAGTTTTTCTGGTAGCACTATTTAAATATGTACCTCTTTGAAGTTAGAAATAGAACAGAGTTGAAACTCATGAGAAAGAAAAGGAAATCCTGATACTGAGATTATGAACAGGAAAATGACAGGTTTTTTAAAATATATAATTCGTCTTGTTTGTTTATCTATAATGAGATGGGTTTAGGCGAAAAAGACTAAAAAATCTAGAGTGAATGGAGGTTTTTTTTCTGAAATGGGAGAAAACATATTGATGATTACATCATCTGCACATTTTGGCAGTTTTGTCTTTTCTGTTCTGATTTTCATATCTGTTATTTATTTCTCTTGACACATCGCAGTTGGTTATAAAATATAATATTGAATACTGGAAGTTATAAAGGCATTATCTTTTTCAGATTTTAATTTCAATGTTTCTCTTATTTCAATCACCATTAAATGTGATGCTTGAATCAGCAAGAAAAAAAATCAAACAACCCCATTAAAAAGTGGGCAAAAGACATGAATAGAAGCTTTTCAAAAGAAGATACACTAATGGCCAACAAACATGAAAAGGTGCTCAACATCTCTTAATCATCAGGGAAGTGCAAATCAAAACCACAGTGAGATATTAATATCACCTAACTCCAGTGAGAATGGCTTTTATAAAAAGTCCCACAACAGCAGATGCTGGTATGGTTGCGCAGAGAAAGGAACACTTATACACTCTTGGTGGGAATGCAAACTAGTATAAACTCTATGGAAAACAGTGTGGAGATACCCCAAAAAACTAAGAGTAGAACTACCATTTGATCTAGCAGTCCCATTATTGGGTATTCACCCAAGTGCCCATCAGTACATGAATGGGTTAATAAAATGTGGTATATGTATGCCATGGAGTACTACTCAGCCATCAAAAATGGTGAACTAATATCTTTTTTAACAACCTGGAAGAAACTGGAGACCATTCTTCTAGGTGAAGTATTACATGAATGGAAAAAAAACACCTCATGTACTGACTATTAAATTGGAACTAATTGATTAATCCTCATGTGCACATTATGGTAGTAAAACTCAACATAAATCAAGCAGGTCAGGGGAAAGAGGGGAAGGGTAAATTCATACCTAACAGATACAATGCACACTATCAGTGTGATGAACAAACTTATAACTTTGACTGAGACTATAGAAAAGCAATTCATTAGACCAAAATGTTTGTACCCCTATAATATTCTGAAATTAAATAAATAAATAAACAAACAAATAAAGTATGATGCTTTCTATAGATCTTTGGCAGATATCCTTTATCAAAACAAAGAAGTTTCCTCCTATTTCTGGTTTGTTTGCAAGTTTATCATGAATTATCTGTTAAATTTTCAGCTAGTTCATTTTCTGTGTCCATTGATACAATTACATGCTTTTAATTCTTTAATTAGTTAGGGGTGAATTACATTAATAGATATTTTAAATGTTGGCTCATTCATATGTTTTTAAAGTAAACACTACTTGATCTTTTTATGCACTGTTGAATTCAGTTTACTATTTTTTCATCTGTCTATTATTGGCTGGTAATGATCTTTTCATACTTTATCTATTTTTGGTATCAAAGGTTTGCAGTTAGCAACCTCTTTAAATGCTGGAGAAATTTCACACTTTTCTATGCTCTGAACCTGATGTCTTTTTCTGTCTTTGGGTTTCTTTGGGGGGGCTGGGGAAAGAGTAGTTTTCTTATTATCATTTTCTTTTTTACTATTCTAGTAAATTTGCTATTTCTTTCGTGTCTAATTATGGTAATATATCTTTTTCTCCAAATTTGCCCATTTCATTTACTTTTTAAAGTAAATTAGTATAAAGTTGGCCAAGATATGCTTTTATAATATTTCATTCATCTATATCTGTCCTGATATCCTTTTTTCCTACCTGATGTTGTTTATAGTGTCTTTGATTTTTCTTGATCATGGTTGTTAAAGGTTTTATTTCTATATTAATCTCTTTAAAGATTCAAACTTTTTAAAAATAACATTTTTATTGTTTTAGTTTTCTTTACTTTTGTATTTCAATTAATTTCTATTTCATTATTATTGGTTTCTACTTTCTTTGGGTTTATTGTTATTCTTTTTCAAACTTTTTGAATTAAAATCTTTATTTATTATTTTCCATTAAATATATTAATATAAAGCTACAATTTTTATCTGAGAACTCCTTTGGATGTACCTCATTAGTTTTGATATCTAGTGCTTTTGTTAAGTTGTAGTACTACATATTTTTAATTTTCATTTTTATTGCTCATTTAACTCACAGTCTATTTAGATGATTATGTTAAAAGAGTAAGTTTAATACAGGAGTCAAGAGCCCGGACTCTGGAGTCAGGGTCCCTGGGTTTGTGTTCACTCTGTCACTCACTAGCTGTATAACTTTGGACAAATTGCTCAATCTCTCTGTGCCTCAATTTTCTTATTTATAAAATGTAAGGAATAATACTACCTACCATAAACAATTGCCATAAAGATTGACTAGATATTTAAAGTGCGTAGAATAATAGCTAACATATAGTAAATGATCAGATCAGATCTATGAGGAAAGGTGACACGGGAGGGTTTGGCTACTTTTTTGGGGTTGATTTCTTATTTTGTCACATTGTGGTCCTTGAAAAATATCTATATAATACCAATGTTGAGGGATCTTTTGGGGTCAAAAGAGTGACCATTCTCTTTATGAAGGTTTGAGTTTTAGATTAGGCTTGTTAATTGTTACTATAACCCTTTTAAGCTCCATCAACCCATTGAACATTTTTGTTAGTTTCCAAGAAAACTGTTAATATCTCCTACCATGATTGAGTGTGTCAGTTTCTCCTGGTAGTTTTATCAGATTTGCATAATACATTTTGAAATTATGCAGTTAGGACATTATAAATTCATGAGTGGAGTATCTTTCTGTTGAATTATTTTGTTTATCAACTTTATAAGTATCTCAGTAGTTTTACTTTGAATAAGATTTTGTCTGATATTAGTAATATTCCATCAACTTTCTGTCTGTATTTGCCTGAATACCATTTTCAACCTCTTTATTTTCAACCTTTCTGTCATATTATTTTAATATATGTTTTTTAAATAGGGAAGTATCAGACTATTAAGACTCAGTCTGAGAGCCTTTGTGTCTTGATTAATTAGCTTAGTTCATTCACATTTACTGTAATTAAATAAATTGTTGGGTGGTGTTGTCATGTTTGTTTCTTAGCCAACCTTTTATTTTATTGATTACTTTTTTATTTGTTTTCACTTCCTGGCTAGAAAGTTATATACCAAACATTTTTATTTCTCCAGTAGTCATCCTTAATTGTTGTCATTTAATTTTATTTTTGGGTAAATAATCCAAATGTAGAATTAAAAGTGTGAAATGAAAAGTAATACCTTATTTTAAAAAATTAGTTCTCTATCCAGTCATGATTCTTGCTTCTCAGAAGCAACCACTTTAAACTCTTTTACATGTTTTTCATGTTATGCACCTCCCTGTTTCTGCTATATTATATACAATACGCATATAATGATATTTCTTTCTTCCTAAATGTTAGACATTATCTCTTGACTTCCTAGTTCATTTATAACACCATCTGTGTGCACTTGAACACAAACGCACCCACATACTTCTCCTGTCATCCTCTCGGTAAACATTCAATCAATTTTCAGAACATACATTATTATGATATGTAAATATTATTCACAACTCAGCCATACAACTTAATAATAAGTGCACATCCCTTCCTGAGCAATTTTTTCTTGCTAAATTTTTATGATTTAACTCTTCTATTTGTTTAGTTTTCAAGTATCTATAATTAATCAGTCCTCAAACCTTTCACTAGAACTGTGAAACCTTTTCTTCATAGAGAGAGTTGATATAGTCAAACATATTAGGCAATCTCCCCAAGTCATATTTATATATTTATGTAGCCTACTAGTTATTTATTTTCTTTTTGTCTTAAGACCACCATTCTCAGGTCCTTTCCCTCCTCCAATCACATCCTAACGTTGTTCTCTAGGACTTCCAAAGGGCTATAATGGTGGACCTTTTCTGCACAAGCATTCTGGGATTCACTTGTCTCTCACCTATGTTAGTTTCCTTATTTCCTGGATACCTCATTTTGATGGAGTACGTCTTCAATAACTTCCGGAGAACAAGAACATGGGATGTAAATTCCTTGAAATGCTACTTCTCTAAAAATATGTTTATTATACCCACACATGTTGTGAATAGTCTGTTGGATGTATTAATTTAGCTTAGAAATAATTTTCCCTAGTGAATCTGAATGCATTGCTTCATTGCTTTCTAACTTCTACTGTAGTTGTTAAAAAGTCTAATTTCATTTGAAATCTCAGTCTTTTGATTTTGATGTGTTTTTCCTCCTTTTATTTGGAAGATTTGAGCATTTTACTTTATTCCTAGAGCTTGATATCATAGGATGATGCCCTTCAATGTGTGTTCTTTTCTTATTTTCTTTCCTGCTATGCTAGTCACTTAATCTGAAAATCTATATTCTTCAGTATTTTGAAATATCATTTTCCTTGATGTTGTTTCTTCTCTGTTTTTTCTATTTGCTTGTTCTGACACTCGTGTTTATTGGACATTACGCTTCTTCTATCAATTCCATTGTTTATTCCCCTCAAAAAAATAATTCATCACAACCAAGTGGGCTTTATTCCAGGGATGCAAGGCTGGCTCAACATTCGCAAATCTATAAATGCAATCCTTCTCATAAATAAAAGCAAGAACAAAGACCATATGATTCTCTCAATAGATGCAGAAAAAGCATTTGACAAAGTCCAGCACACCTTTATGATAAAGACTCTAAACAAAATAGGTATAGGTGGCTCATTCTTGAAATTATCAAATCCATTTATGACAAACTTATGGCCAACATCATATTAAATGTGGAAAAACTGAAACCATTCCCACTTCGAACTGGAATTAGACAAGGATGCCCACTTTCTCCTCTTCTATTCAACATAGTGCTTGAAGTCCTAGCAATAGCAATTAGGCAAGACAGTGGTATTAAGGGTATCCAAGTTGGTGCAGAGGAGATCAAACTCTCGCCCTTTGCCGATGATATGATATTATATCTAGAAAACCCCATGGATTCTTCCAAGAGACTCCTTGATTTGATAAATGAATTTGGTAAAGTCTCAGGTTATAAAATCAATATACACAAATCAGAGGCATTCATAAACACCAAAAATAGTCAAGCTGAAACTCAAATCAAAAAGGCAATACCTTT
>CAUYRT010008676.1:0-41518 GCA_963574885.1 Lepilemur ruficaudatus | reverse complement strand
CTGCTGAAGTTCAGCCTCTACCAGCTGAAGAGGCACCTGTAGAAGAGGCCTCTGCTGAGATTCAGCCTCCACCAGCTGAGGAGGCTCCTATCGAAGAGGCCCCTGCTGAAGTTCAGCCTCTACCAGCTGAAGAGGCACCTGTAGAAGAGGTCTCTGCTGAGCTTCAGCCTCCACCAGCTGAGGAGGCTCCTATAGAAGAGACCCCTGCTGAAGTTCAGCCTCTACCAGCTGAAGAGGCACCTGTAGAAGAGGCCTCTGCTGAGATTCAGCCTCCACCAACTGAGGAGGCTCCTATAGAAGAGACCTCTGCTGAGCTTCAGCCACCACCAGCTGAGGAGGCTCCTATGGAAGAGGTCCCTCCTGAAGTTCAGTTTACACCAGATGTTGAGGCTCCTTTAGAAGAGACTCCTGCTGAAGTTCAGTTTCTACCAGATGATGAGGCTCCTACAGAAGAGTTCCCTCCTGAAGTTCAGTTTCCACCAGATGATGAGGCTCCTACAGAAGAAACCTCTCCTGAAGTTCAGTTTCCACCAGATGACAAGGCTACTATAAAAGAGACTCCTGGTGAAGTTCCATTTCCACCAGCTGAGGAGGCTTCTACGGAATAGACCCCTCCTGAAGTTCAGATTCCACCAGCTGAGGAGACCCCTATTGAAGAGGCCCCCATTTACAAACATCCTCCATCAGCTGATTTGCTTCCTATGGAAGACTTTCCTATACAAGAGATTTCTGCTGAAGTTTCGCCTCTAGTAGAGAATGTGTCTGCTGAACTTCAATCACCCCAGGTAGAAGGCATTCCAGTAAAATTAGGGTCAGTTGACTTGAAAGATGATACCAAATTTCAAGAGGTTTTAAAAACGGAGTCCGTTTCAGAAGATTTGTCTAATACCAAAAACGGACAGGCTCCCACTCTTGAAATAGAGGATGTCATTAATATACAATGAAAAAAGACCTCCTCCTGAACTCTAGTCAGGTCCCACCTAAGATAGCAATTAGAAACTAGGTGGTTCTGGAAGTACATATTTTAGAAAAGGGTAAACATCTGGAAGTAGCTTTGTAAAGTAAATAGGGTAAATGACAGGGAACTTCAAGACTACTAGTGCAGGCTGGAAAATGAACAATAAAAACTGTAGCAGTTTAAAAGCACTTATGTTATTTTCATTAAAGTCTATAAAAATCTGTAAAATACCTATTTTTAAATGAAATAAGCTTGTGATTGAAATTATTACTTAAAATATAATTTCTATGGTAAACCCTGTTGATAAGGGTAAAGTTGCAGCCATAGTTTTTTCTTTGCCTTCCCTTTGTAAGTATATATAGTTTTTAGTGGAAAAGCCACATTCTTTTCTGCAGATCTGTCATCTATTTTAAATTCCTTGAGTTTTATTCCCACATCTAAAGTTAAGTAGTGTTCTCTTTCTCCTTATTATAATTCATCATATCTCTTATTCTCTTTCCATTCAATTCCTTCTGAGACAAGCATTCCTTTCCTGGGTTTCAGCCTAAGTGTTCTTCCTTATCTTCCTGCATATTTTACATTTCAGTGTCTGCATAGGGAAACTTATTTCCTTTGTAAAAATCTTTAGTTCAAAGAAATGAAGATGGTTGTAGATGAAATATTTTTTTAGAAGTGTGTAAATATGAAGAAAATATACTCAGAAGACCTTGAGGGCACATTCCTGTTTGGTTTTAATTTCAACTGAGAATGTGATGAGTCCTTGGAAACTTGGCTTATGTTTTTTTGCACTCTGAACTTGTGATGAAGAGCAACCTAGAATAAAATTGAATTACTGTAGTTTTAGCCATTGAAATTTTGAAAGACCATCAAAGCTTAACAATACTATAGTGTTCTAAAATGTCTGTTATTGAAGGACATCTAGTTTTTATGATTACGACAACTTTTGGGAAAATTTTTTGTTTAGCTAAATTGTAGTATGCTGAAATGTTGAGATGATTCTCTTAAAAGTTTTAAAAGTTTGATAAGTGTATTTCTCTGTTTAGTGAAAATTCTAGCTTGATGATTCCAAACTGTGTTAAGCTTTGATGTCCTATAGTTGTTGGATTTTTGTCACATTTTTCATTACCTCAGTAGCTACAAATGTATATTTTAAAGTAGGTTTTTGAGAATATTATAACAAAATTGCAAGCACACTTTCTTGTACGTGCCAGATTTGAAGTTGAAAAACATTGTTATCTAGACAATGTAGAATGAAGGCTGCTTTTTCAAAATTTCTAAGTCCTGTACATTTTATGCTTTCTGAGATACTTACGTCCAGTTAAACTTGGTTTTCTAAATTAGAAGGTCTTTTTAATAAAGATGGAATTTATCAACTGGAAACATTAGAAAACTTTCTCAACACACATCATGGTGGATCACAGACTTAAGCCTCAGGCATGAAACTATAAGAATTCTAGAAGAAAATGTTGGAAAAATTCTTATAGACATTGGCCTAGGGAAAGAATTTATGTAGAAGACCTCAAAGGCAATCACAGCAACAACAAAAATAAATAAATGGGACCTGAAAAAATGCTCAGCATCTCTAATCATCAGGGAAATGTAAATCAAAACCACAATGAGATATCACTTAACTCTAGTGAGAATGGCTTTTATCAAAAAGTCCCAAAATAATAAATATTAGCATGGATACAGAGGGATAGGAACACTGACACTGCTGGTGGGACTGCAAACTAGTACAACCTCTGTGGAAAATAATATGGAGATATCTCAAAGAACTCAAGGTAGAATTACCATTTGATCCAGCAATCCTATTACTGGACATCTCCCCAGAGGAAAAAAAGACATTCTATAAAAAAGACACTGCAGTCGAATGTTCATAGCAGCACAATTCACAATTGAAAAGATGAGGAAACAACCCAAGTGCCCATCAATCCATGAGTGGATTAATAAAATATGGTGTATGTATACCATAGAGTAATTCTCAGCCACAAAAAACAATGGTGATCTATCTAGCACCTCTTGTGTTATCCTGGATAGAGCTGGAGCCCATTCTACTAAGTGAAGTATCACAAAAATGGAAAAACAAGCACCACATGTACTCACCATCAAATTGATATTAACTGATCAACACTTAAGTGTACATATAGTAATAACATTCATCGGGTGTTGGGCAGATGGGAGCGGGGAGGAGGGGATGGGTATATTCACACATAATGAGTGGTGATGTGCATCATCTGGGGGATGGACACGCTTGAAGCTCTGACTTGGGTGGGGAAAAGGCAATATATGCAACCTAAACATTTATATCCCCATAATATGCTGAAATAAAATAAAATAAGGAAAATAAAAAAAGAAAACTTTCGATACTTAAAAGTTGGATGTTAGCTGGAGCTTATGTATAAAATTTGGTCAGTGTATGTATACAAATGGTATAAATAGTAAACAAGTATATTTGGAAGATTCTAGAGGCAAAATTAAAAGGCACTGTAAATGTTAAGTTATAGCAGAGGTAGCTGTGAAAATTTAGGGCAAGAAACATTGATTTGAAGCTTTTGAAAGATAGGTGTCAGTAAAAAAAAAGTCCCCTGAATACCTAGAATCAAGAGAGATTTTGATTTTTAAGATCAGGTATTGGCAAAGATTCAGGGTGAGCAGAAATATATACAGGTGGTAGTCTCTACCAAATATAAGATTGGCACCAGGATTCCTACAATTAAAAATTTTAAAAATATATGAGATATTTTAAAAACTGCTTTATTGAATTATAGCCTACATACAACAAATTGCATTTATTTAAATTGTACAGTTTGATGAGTTTTGACCTATGTATACACCTGTGGCACAATCATCATAATTAAGATAATGAACATGGTCATCACTCAAAAGTTCCCACTGTGACCATTTGTAATTTTTCTTTCCCTGCTCCCACCCTTCCACCCCATAGATAGGTTCCCCAAGCAATCACTGATCTGTTTTCTGTCACTATAGATTATTTTGCATTTTTCTAGACTCTTATGTAAATAGAATCCTATAGTGTATGTTCTTTTTTTATTTTATTTTGGTCTGGCTTCTCTAACTAAATAAAATGATTTTGAGATTCATTCATGTTGTTGTATGTAGCAATATTTTGTTCCTTTTTATTGCCAGGTTGTATTCCATTGTATAAATATTGCACAATTTTTAAATCCAATCACTTGGTCATTTGGATTGTTTCCAGTTTTTGGCTATTACAAATAAAGCTGCTATGAACGTTCATATATGAGTCTTTGTGTGGACATATGCTTTCATTTTTCTTGAGAAAATACCTAGAATAGAGTTAAACATATGTTAAAGTTTTTTAAAAACTGCCAAAATATTTTCCCAAGCGAGATATTATTTTATGTTCTGACCAACAGCAGCTGGAGTTGAAGTTGTTCCACATCCTTGATGACACTTGGTATGGCTGGTCTTTTTCATTTTAGCCACTCTAGTAGGAATATAGGCATATCTCCTTATAATTTTAATGTGTATTTCTCTAATGACTAATGATTTTGGGCATCTTTTCATGTGCTTATTTTCCATTTGCATATCTTCTTTGGTGGAACACATAATTTTTCTTTGTTTGAGCCATATTTAAGAAATGTTTGCTAAAGTGAGGATCACTAACATTGCTTCTTATTAAAGTTTTCTTCTAAAAATTTCATTGTTCTGCATCTTACACTGAAGTGTAAGATTTGTTGTTTGTAAACTTTTCATGTGGGGTGAAGAAAGGTATGAGATTAATTTTTTTTTTAGACATATGGGTAGCCCCTTGTCCCAGCATCATTTGTTTAAATGATTATTTCATCCTCACTAAATTGCCTTGGAACCTTTGTTGAAAATCAATTGACCATATATGTGGGTGTCTATTTTCGTACTTGATATTTTTTCCGATTGATCTACATGTTTATCTTTAACATCAATTCAACATTTTTTGAATAACGGTAGCTTCAAAATAAATCTTGAAATCAGGTAGTGTTAGTTTTCGAATAATTTTTCTTCTTTTTAAAAGCTATTTTAGCAATTCCAGATCTTTTGCACTTCCATGCAAATTTTTGAATTAGTTTGTTAATTTCCACAACATTCTTCCTGAATTGCATTGAATATAAAGACTAACATTCTAATAAAAACAAATCTTCTGACCCATGAACACATTTATGAATATATATCTCCATTTATTTAGGCTTTTTTTAAAGTCCTCTCAGATAATTTGTAATTTTTGGTTTTATCAGATTTATCCCTAAGTATTCCATTTTTTAATGTTATTAAATTTTTTTGTCATTTTACCTTCCAATCTTTTGTTACTGTTATGTAGAAATACAATTAACTGTTTGTATTGGCTTTGAATATTGATATCATGCTTTTTTGTCATAAACTATACTTGTTTGCTTTGATTCTTTTAAATTTATTAAACTTGTTTTATGGCCCAACATGTTCTATCTTGATAAGTGCTCTACATTAATCTAAAATATTCTGCTGTTTTTGGTTGGAGGGTTTCAGAAGTGTCATTTTTAGAATCAACAATTGGTTGATAGTGTTGTTCTTTCATATCGGTACTGACTTTCTAGCCACCCGTTCTATAGACCACTGAGAGGGGTGTGTTGAAATCCATGACTATAATTGTGTATTTACATATTTCTTCTTGAAGTTCTATTAGTTTTTGCTTCATGTATCTTGAACTTTTGATATTAGCTGAATAGATGTTTAGAATTATTATGCCTTCTTGCTAAAGACCTCCTTTATTTCTGGTAATAGCCTCTCCTCAGTGACATTGTCACTTGTGTAGTTTAGATTCTTAATATCCTTTGCATTGCTTATTATGGCCATTATCTGCCTTTTTATTTGTCTTTCTTCCTCTGATCTTCAGAACACCTCAGTGTAAAGCAGGACTTTTCCCCCATGACAAGAATAAGTATGGATAAGTATAAATTTGGAGGAGGAAGGAGTTAAAGCCATAACACTGTGATTTATTTCTGCCTTTTTAATGCGGGTTATGCTTTTGAGGGAAAGAGAAGAAGGCAGTGACCCAGTCTAATCTTGTAAATGTTGTAACTGGTCCTTTGGGCAAATAGACTAAGAACATTTGCCATAAAGAGAGTTCTTATCTATGGAATGGCCTTTATAGGTTGTCCCTGGCTTCAAATTACTTATGATAAATGCATCCAGAATTTATAGATTTGTAAGGCGTGAAAAATTTCCCGTAAGTTCTACAACTCTCTAGGGCCATATATGGAGATATTTTATAAATGAACCTTCCCAACTGTATATGGTGACCCATAAACCTCACTTAGAGACCTCACATTCCTCTGCCCAATGTGGAAAGGAGAGAGACCTGAGGAACTGGCCACACAGGATGTTTCAGACTTCTTCCTCTCGTCTGTACCTCTCTCTTGTATGGCTTATGTGCTTGACATTATTAATAAAACTTGCTACTAGGTAGGGTCTCTAGTATGTGTGGTTCTTGATATGGAAATTTGATACTATGTGCTATGCTTAGATGTTGATTTGGTGGGACACAGTAAGCATGTATTTTATCCATGGATTATGAGAATAGTGCCCTCAGCTAAGAGGAAGGGCATTGGAGGTGGGACTTAGAATGTTAAATAAAGACTCTGACTAGTCTTCATGGGGGAGTGGGGGTGGGAAATGTAAAGCGATTGCAAAGAGACATTCAGATCTAGCTAAGGTAATGTTAACGTGATGAGTAAATGGACCAGCTGGGTGGCATTAATAGGGTATCTAAAGTGTGAGGGAGGTGACTGCCCTGCTTCACTTTGCACTAAAATGTTGCATTTCTGCTGGACTATGATACCCTAATTAGAAAACATTTATGGGAGACCAAGCAGATGTTAGGGACTTGACTCAATATTAAGTCACATGTGGAACGGTGGAAAGATTGGAGACACTCAGCTGAAAGAAAAAAAAAAAGGGAATAGGTCTCAGGTGATTGAACGAGAATCAATGATTGGAAATTATGGGGAACCGTTTTATAACAGTATAATGAGGCATTTTAAAAAGTTGTCCAAAGAAGAAAAGTACAGCCTTAATCTAGAGATTCTACAACCCCTAGAGATTTTTAGTGTAGCAGAGCTAAGGTGAAGCCCAAGAATGTGTATTTTGGTCAAAGGCTACAAAGTTGCAGTTAGACAGGAGAAATAGGTTCTGGTGATTATTTCACAACATGGTAACTATAGTTAATAATAATGTACCACATATTTCAAAATAGCTAAAAGAATATATTTTAAATGTTCTCACCACAACAAATGGTAAATATTTGAGTTGGATATATTAATTAGCCTGACTTGATCATTTTATGATGTATACATGTACCAAAATATCACGTTGTGCCCCATAAATATATAGAATTATTTGTCAATAAAAAATAAAGTAAAATTTAAAAAACAAAACAAAACAAAATAAAAACCTAAACTTCCTAGGATAATCTGCCAATCTGCCACGTAGCCAGATTTGAGACCACTGAACTGGTTGATACAGTAAATATTTGTACCTCCCGTGGTTGAATTAGATGATAGGTCATATCCTTTCCAAGCGGAGTTTGTGTGAGTCTGCAGCTGACCACATGCTGAAGATCAGCAGCAATTTTCAGTAAGTACTGTCTGCTTCTTTCCTTATAGCTTTATGAAGCAGCTGGCCTCTGGGTGATTAGTTTATTTTCTACGGCTGCCCAGCACTTAGTTTGCCCATTGCTTATGAAATATGACTCACTTATGAGACCAAAATCAGATGGTGGGAAGCCTGACACAGGTGAGCTGTCTACAAACTCATCAGTGCTGAGCTGTCTCTGAAGCGCTTGAGTAAGAAATATTAGCACAAGTGCACTTTGAGGCTGAGTTCTCACACCCGTGTATAATAAGCTCACCTGGGAATAGTAATTTTGAAGGTCTGCAACCCTGGCAGAGGGTTGAACATGTCATGGGCCCTGATCTGCTTTTCTTAATTGTCTGTATTAACCATTGCGTGAATGTTCACAAATTTGTATATAGAAGCCAAAGTAGTGGCTAAAACGATTTCTCTCTACAACATCCATAGAAAAGGAAAGTTGCTGATGACACTTCTCTCTATAAAGTGCACTTATAACAGAACCAGGGACAATGCCTTCACCGAGGAGAGGTAAAGCACTTTCTCCCATGGTGTCCTATCAGACTTCAATGTTTTTTGGTGCCAGAAAATTAACAGTCCTAGCTCCTCTGGGGGCTAATGGGCCAAATTTGGCTTCTAACATTTTTTTTTTCTCTCAGTCATTCCATCCTCATGAAAGCATGCTCCTCTCTCTATAAGGCAGCATTTCAGATACTGACTTCTTAGACACCCTCTTGGCCAACGTTTCCCAAACTTTCCTGATGGTAAGAGTCATTAGGGGATACTTGTTAAGAATATCCTACCCCTAGAAATTATGATTCAGTGGCGCAAATGTAGGTGTTGATAATTTCTATTTTTAGCAAGGACTCTACAAATATTCCCAAAGGTGGTTTCTCATTAGAATTACTGGAGAGCTGGTCACCTATAGAGTTCCAGCCTATATACATTGATTAAGTCCCTGCCTATACATATTGATTAGGCATCTCTGAAAAACAGTGCAAGAAATCTATAGTTTCAGTTTCCCCAGGGAAGCCTCTGTGAAGCTTATATATCTCAGAATTTTACTTCAAATAAGAGAGAGTATGTCATTTGGTTCTGTAGGTATGGTTGCCCCTTTAAATATGGGAAGAACAGTGATATCTTTGGAAAGAACCATGATGATATTTTCCTGTACTGATCTTGGGAAGAAGAGTTCAATGTAACTTATCTCTAGAGCAGTAGTTCTCAACCTTGGCCCTATTGACACTTGGGACTAAACAATTTTTTGTTATGTGGGCTGGTCCTGTGTATTGTAGATGTTTAGCAGCGTCTGTGGCCTCTACCCACTAGATGACAGTAGCACTCCTCCCCCTAACTGTTACAATCAAAATGTTTTTAGACATTGCCAAATGACCCTGGGAACAAAATCACACTCAGCTGAGTATCACTACTAGAAAAAGGATGAATCATTGATCGTAATTTAATCAAATTTTAAAATTCTTTTTACCAGAAATCAAAAAAGCTAAGCAATCAACTGGTCTTTTATCTTGTGGTCTCTCCAGATGTTCCAGAACGTGATATAGGCTCCCAAAGGTAGGAAATAAAGCTCCACAAATACAGAAAGTAGTGGATAGAGTATTGTTTCCTGAGTATACAAGTGTCACAGGACTGTGGCTTGGATATAGCAATTTTGACCAATTCATCATGATTTTATAAAAAGACAGAATCTTAATGATGTCTTAACTCTTTTTAATTATGCAAAAAGCTTGAATATTTGAATAGATCTTATGGGAAAGGGCTTCAGACAAAATTAGAGAAATGTCTCTTCAACCAAGCAAGGATTAAGTTCTTGTAGATGTATCTTTTTATTTGATGACTTCTAATTATAATAAAAATGTAAGATTGGTAGAACAGTAGTGTTTAAGAAAGGTTCAGTAATTTATTTATTTAACCTTTTTTTCAGGGCTTTACCACAATGGTAAATTCTATGTCAAGACTTGTCATTTTTATGAACTTAAATGATACAACATCATTTTATTCAGGGTTAGCAAAATGTGAGGTTTCAGGGCACAGTCCCCAAGGTTGCCCTTACTTCTGACACCAAGTTTGAGGAGCTCCCAAAACCACCCTCAGATTTGATTATTCACTGGAATTACTCATAGAATTCAGTGAAAGCTATTATACTAATGATTATGGCCGATTACAGGGAAAGGGGACAGATTAAATTTAGCCAAAGGTAAAAATGAATGGGGCAAAGTCTGGAAGAGTTCTAAATGCAAACCTCCCCTGTCCTCAGGATGTATTACCCTCTTAGAATCTATTTGTGTCCATATGCACAGAGTACTGCCAACCAGGGAAGCTCACCTATGCCTGAGTGTTCCAATTCTCTACTGGGGCTCCATTACATAGGCGTGATTAACTGATTCATTGCTCACGTGTTTATCTCAGATGCAAGGTTGACAGACACTGCATGATTCAAATTTCACACCCTAAAACATGGATGGTCTTCCTGGTATGGCCAGTCCCCACTCTAAGACTGTTGGGTGTGGCCCCCCTCACCCTGAGACAGTGTGGCCAGCCCAGTCCCTGCCCTAAGTAAAGACACTTCTGTTAGGTATGACATAAATTAAACCTCAAAAGTGAAAGAAAAAGGTCAGATCTCTCTTTGGGCAAGGTCAAATTCTTTGCTGCATATTTGAGCAATGAAAATTTATTCATAGAGCCTAAGTGTGATATATATGTATGTAATTTTTAGGGATCCAGTATGCTTCAGATGTTTCACACATATTATTTCTTTAAATACTACGTCAATTTATAAGATAAGAAATAGTATTAGAGGCCACAAGCATAACAATCCAATCTCATGTTGTACAAGTTGAGTATCCTTTATTCAAAATTCTTGGGATTGAAGTGTTTTGTATTTCAGATTTTGGAATATTCACATATACATAATGAGATATCTTTGGGATGAGACATAAGTCTATTTATATTTTATACATACCTTTTACACATAGCCTAAAGGTAATTTAATAGAGTATTTTTAATAATTTTGTGCATGAAAAAAAGTTTTGACTGCATTTTGATTGTGACCTGTCACATGAGGTCCAAGTGTGAGATTTTCCACTTGTGGCATCATGTTGGTGCTCAAAAAGTTTCAGATTTTAGATCACTTCAGATTTTAGATTTTCAGATTAGGGATGCTCATTTTGTAATATTATTACTATTTTAATTTTTTTTTAATTTGAACTTTTTAATTTGATCAAGTCTCATTTATTTATTTTTATTGTTGCTGTGATTGCTTTTGGGGTCTTCTTCATAAATTCTTTACCTAAGCCAATGTCTACAAGAGTTTTTCCAACATTTTCTTCCAGAATTCTTACAGTTTCATGCCTTAGGTTTACGTCTGTTGTCCATCATGAGTTGATTTTTGTGAGAGGTGAGAGGTGTGGATCCTGTCTCAGTCTTCTACATGCGGCTATCCAAGTTGACAGCCCCATTCATTGAATAGGGGTTCTTTTCCCCAGTGTATGTTTTTGTCTGAACTAAAGTCATCCTTGTGTTTAAATAGTGGTAGGATTTGTCTGTTATTATGCAAAATTCAGGTTTCCAAACCGAAGCCCTCCATTTCTCAAGACCGGTGTTTCTTCTCTCCTGTCGTTCACGTAAATTACAATCACCATAGTTTGAAAAATGCTTAAATTGAACTTACATTTTTAAATTATCCTAAGTAGCCATATTCAAAATCACCCAGTTAGTAACTGATAAGCCAGAATTTGAACCTAGTTCTTTAGGTCCTATGGCTTCCCTTCGTTCCAAAGCTGTATAACACGATAAACGGTAATACACACAGAACCCTGGAATTGGCTTAGAACACAAGAATAACCTTGGATAATATTGCCAGTGATCTGTGGGGACTCAGTAGATGCTTACAAAGGCTTCTGGTAGCCTGAAATGATAAAGGAAATTGAGAAGCACTTTGTTTTTGTGCCTAAAATCATAGTTTGTGTCAAATCAGAAAATTTGTTTCAGCCAGTGTCCAGGACTGCATAATTTTGGTTTGTGATTTTATTAGTCATTGAACAGGCTGCTTTTGTCTTCTCAGAGACTGAATAAAATTTGAGTGATGATGGTCCTTTTTACCAAGCAGCCCAGTCTCACTGACTATTTAAGTGCCAGGGATGTATTTCCATACCTCCACTGACTCTTGGACATAATAACACTAGGGATTATCCTAGTTTATATAAGTGTTAAAGCACATTACTTCTAAATCTAAAAGGTTACTGTAATTTAATCACTTCTCTCTCTCTCTTTTTCAATTTGGTCCTACTGCTAAAATAATGATAGAATTTGCCAATTACTTATTAGACCAAAATCAATTTCATTTTCCAAGACCATTGTCCTCCTGTCCTATCCCACATAAACTATGATTACTATCTTCTTGTGCAGTTTTGAAGGTAAAATTATTAATTTTTTTTGCCTATCAATTTTAGTAGCTGTTTAGTGACTTGGATAGTTTTAAGACACTCACAAAAAAGTTTATTAATGAGCCAGATAGCTTCTCTAGATTAAGTTGAAAAAAAATCCTCATATCACAATGGTCCACAAGTATCAAAGATCATAAACAATACTATGAAAACTTTCCTGGTGACATGTGAACTGAATTTCTTTGAAACATCCACAAGTATCATTTCTCAATTCTCTTTAAGAAATAGCTTTCCCAGATAAGCAGGGCTCATTAAACACTGCCACTGACAAAAGGAGTATGTTAGGCATAAAACATAAGAAATTAAGATAGTAGCTGGGCACATTGGCTCACCCCGGTAGTCTCAGCTACTCAGGATGCAGAAGTGGGAGGTTTGCTGGATCCCAGGAGATCCAGGCTACAGTGAGCTATGATCTTGCCACTGCACTCCAGTCTGGGCAACAGAGTGAGACCCTGTCTCTAAAAAAAACCTCCAAATAAATAAAAATAATTAAGATAGTAAAAACAATATGTGTAATTATTTGCAAATTTTTCAAAATGTTTTTGAATACATTTAATCAACAGGAAAAAATAGTCAAGAGTTGTCACTCAAATTTTTAGCTGGTTTTCTTGAATGCCTTGTTTAGTGTCCTGCAGTTGTTTCAACATGAGGACATTTCAGAGAAAAAATGTGGTCTCCTGAAGACATATTTACTGTAATTTTGCTACCAGAAAACTTGTACTTTTTAACCCAAAGCACAATTTTCATGAGGTTAATTTATCTATCACCACTAAGAAAAAAGTACAGAAAGAAAGAAATATGTGGCAACAATATCAGTGATAAAATGAAAAAGTAGTCAGGGTAGAATCTTTCTCTTAATAGTGCATTTGAAATTCTGGTTCAAGGATCAGATCAGATCCATTAGAATTATCTTGAGCACTTGTTAAATACAGAGTAATCAGAGACAGAACTCAGGAAATTTTATCTTTAACAAGTGGCTCCAGGTGCTTCTCATGTGCACTCAGGTTTCAGAACCACCACTGTCTTAAGTAAATAAGATAACTTGAGAACTCTTTTTAGGGAGCAAGTATCCACAAGTAGTGAAGATCTTAAATTAGGAAGTAGCCAGGGATGGGGAATAATTGATGTTAAGATTATTAGATATAGAACACTGAGGTTACTTTTGTTGAGATTGAGCATATCCAAAAAGAGCTATATACTTCCTACACTACAAAAAAGCATTGGCTAGAAATATTCTGCATAGTATTGTCAGAAGTTTCTTGGTTACCTATGTAAGTTTGGAGAATGAAACAGGAGCTCCAGTCATTTTTGGCCCATGATTGACTAGAGATCTTGGGAAAATTGCTTCTGTGCGACACTGGCAAACTGTGGGCAATTGTTAGGTTCCAGGGACAATAAAATAGTTTATATAGTGTATAAAATTTGGGTAACATGATATGCTTATAGCAAGTCATATGATTTTTGATGCTTTTCCCCTCTCTTTCTTTTTTTTCTTTTTTTTTATATTTAAAGAGATTTATTATAAGGAATTGCTCACACAATGATGGAGGCTCACAAGTCCTAAGACCTGCAGTTGGCAAGCTGGAGTCCCAAGAGAGTCCGTGGTACAGTTCCAGTCTGAATGCTAGCAGACGTAAGAAAACATTGCAAGTTAAGAGAGGTGATTGAACCTCTCTTTCTTTTAATTTAAATTTACAACATTAAATTGTATGGTTTGCATGTGACCATGTTACACTGTCTAATAGGTTATGTTTCTCTAGGTTTCTGGATGGGGCGCACACTAGGATATATGGCAATTTCTCTTGGTGAGCATGTAACCCAGCTTTGTCATTCACTGGGGGCATCCGACTAAAGGTTTATAAACATTATGTAATTTGATTATCACAGCTCTAAAATCATACTGGGCTTCCTTAGGGGAGTGATATGTGAACTCACTCTCCTTGTATTATACAAGGGATGCAGAAATAGGGATCAGCCTCTATCTGCAAAGAATTCTTACTGAATTGGGGGACAAGGGAATAAATGAAATATTGTTATACAGTATGATGGGAACCATGAAAGAGGTCAGTGCGGTCACCATGAGCTCATAGAGGGAAGGTTACCAGACCAATCTGGAGCCAGATTGGGAAGGATTTCATGAGGAAGCGAGTCTGAGACAAAGGGGTATACTAGGCAGATGAAGTGGTTGGGATGGGCAAGACAGAAAGTCATGTGAGAGGAAAGCAAGCCTTTGGGCAATAGAGGACACATCACATTCTTGCATCTACAAATAGGTGAGTTTGCCTGAGGCATAGATTTCCAGGGTAACAGTGGCAGGAGATGCTGCTGTTGGAGAAGCAAGTAGAGCGTTGTGAAGAGCCTTATTTGCTAGCATAAGAAATTTGACTTTCAACATTGAAGGCAGTGGATGTCTGTTGAAAGATTTGAAGTAGGAGGTTAACAATGATCGGATGTACAGCTTAGAAAGAATTCACTGACAGTATTGTAAAGGGTGTATTCCAGTCAGGGGATTTGAGATCCAGGAATACTCCTTAGATGACCACTGAAATAATACAGATAAGAAATGATTGCTTTTGAAAGTAAAGCATTGACAGCAGGGTTAAAGAAGATGTACAAGATTGACCAGCTATCAGGGAGAGGAAATGTCCAGGGCTTGGTGATGGATTGGGTAAAAGGTGACAGAAAAGAAAAGTGTCTTTGGAGACTGTATGGATGGAGGTGTCATTTATAATATGAGGGATTAGCGGGGTGTGGGATAAGGTTATAAATTGAATTTGGGTCATGTTGAGTTTTAAATGCTTATGTGACATTCAAATGAAGATAGCAGAGGCACGGTATGGCCAGAATGGTGATGGTGGTTGTGCTAACAGAGAACCAAACTGTTGTAGTAGTAGTAGATTTTGTCAAAAGGGCAGAGTTTTTCTTCTGTGTTAATTTTGATTGGGATGGATAATTGCAAATTTTAGTGTCACAGAAAAAACAGAGCAATTGCTTCTACTTTACAAATCTGTAGCTCATGTATTATGTTATTATGTATGAAATGTCTAATTTCCTTAAGTGCTAAATTTGACAGTTAATATCTGTGACATTTTACTTTGACACTTCTTGTTTTATTTTTATTGTAAAGGTACATCCTCATTCTTTCAAATGCATGTTTTGACTTGTGATTATCCTTCAATTTTTTTAGAACAATTTTTATACAACCATAAATAAGTCAAAAAATTCATATTATTTTCAAATATGAATTCTGTTGTTAAATAAATACAATACAGACAGCTCAAAATATCAACAAAGTGTTTAGAAAGGATGTGGCTAATGAACACACAGTACGTCGATGGTTTAAAAAGTTCCAGTCTGGTAATTTTAATCCGAAAAATGAGCCATGTGAATGACCTGACACCAAGGTAGATAATGATGAGCTGAAAGCTGTAGTGGAGGCGAATTCATCTCAACCTATGAATAAATTAACAACAAGGTTTGACGTTACTATTCCAACAATAATAGAACATTTAAAACAAATCGACAAGGTAAAGAATCTGGATAGATGGGTACTATTAATACATAAATTAAACAAATGTCAGAAAAAAAATCATCTTGAAGCTTGCCTTTCTTTGCTGTCACAACATAAAAGTGAACCATTTCTACACCATATTGTTATGGGTGATAACAAATAGATTCTTGTTGACAATCACAAGCATTCAGTACAATGACTATATAAAGATAAATTGCTGAAACACTGTCCAAAATCAAATATTTATCAAAAAAATGCTGTTTGGTGGTCCAGCATTGGGATTATCCACTACAACTTCATAAAACCTAGGCAATCAATTACACCAGATGTCTACTGCAACCAATTGGATGAAATGATGAGGATGCTTGCAATTAAGCAGGTGAGATTGGTCAACAGAGACAAGTCAATCCTCTTAGAAGACAATGCTTGACCACATGTCACAAAAACAATGCTGCTCAAACTACAGAGACTGGACTTAGAAACTCTCTGTCATCCACAGTATTCAGCAGACCTTACACCAAATGACTACCATTTCTTCCAGACTTTGGACTACTTCTTACAGTGAAAAAATATTCAATTCTCAACAAACTGTGGAAAAACACCTTTCACGATTTCATCACCACTTGCTCTCTGGGCTTCCTGGCTGCTGGCATAAACAAGCTACCATGAAGATGGCAAAACTGTGTTGATAGTTTAGGTGCATATTTGATTAATTGTGCTGCTTCTTGTTTGAGTTATAACAAACTAAAAATTTTGATTTGAATTCGAACATTTCATATTTAATGACCTAATAATACGTTCCTGTATTTTTCCTGTCTGGTGAACACAAAATGTTTTCTCCTCTGAGAAGTTGTGGTGTTTACCTTGGGATGGTGAAGAAGTTTTTTCGGTAATATAGTGCAACATTATATACAATGAAAAGAAAAAGAGAACAGAGGTGAGAGAAACAGCCTGGGGAATAAATTAAAAACAGATAAAGACTTCCAATTGCTCCAAGCAATATCTGAAGAGAAGGTAGAACCAGGAAAGCAGATTTTAGCAAAAGCAGATTGATTCAGTGATGTGGGAAAAGACATCAAATTGCTTGAGTGAAGAAGAAAATGTACTTCATGAGAAGTGACAAGATGGTCTTAACATTTCCCTCAGTTTGATTAAACTGTAGAGGAGTTTCTTCCTTTGACCTCCCTTTTCTTAGAGCATTTACAAAAACGTTTG
The DNA here is from genome assembly GCA_963574885.1 of Lepilemur ruficaudatus. Taxonomy (NCBI): domain Eukaryota; kingdom Metazoa; phylum Chordata; class Mammalia; order Primates; family Lepilemuridae; genus Lepilemur; species Lepilemur ruficaudatus. The sequence goes on along the minus strand of CAUYRT010008676.1, from coordinate 24,753 downwards.
CAATTGTAAATATTTTCTCTACCCCTTTGAGGTGTAATTTTTTCCCCCAGAGACTTGCCAGTTTTACAACTTAGAAATGTCTTTCTCAGGTACCTGGGAACCGTCCCTTGGAAATGTAACCAGGGAAGATAGTGCCCGTCTCTCGGTGTCTATAAGAGGATAGGAGCCTAACTTCCACTAGTGCCAATTAGCAAATGCAGATGGCTTAACCACATTGACCAACTTCTCTATCCCCAGTGACTTCCAAAACTGTTTCACTAGCTTGCCCCCGTGCTTAAATCTCTTCTGCCTTTTGTTTCAGCAGAGTCCAATCTCTCCCCTATTGAAATAGTATTGAATAAATTCTTTCTTGCCAGTTTAACTCCATCTGGTGCAATTTTTCTTTGACACAAGGATCAAGGAAGATCACTCGCCAGTAATACGGCTACTCTGTTTGGTCCTGGAAATATAGAAATGATGACTACCACTACATAAATGTATTGACTATTATGTTCCAAATTATGTGCTAAGTGTTTTACATACGTTAATTCATTTGTTCCAAAAACTGTAATAATAAAAATTACATTTATTAAGTACTTTTAACATGCCAGACATCATGCCGACTACTTGTATTAAATAGGGTTTTCCAGAGAAACTGAACCAATAGAATGTGTGTGTGTGTGTATATATATATATACAATCAACCCACCATCTCCATGGGTTCTGCATACATGTATTCAATCAACCTTGGATAGAAAATATTTGATGAAAATTACATTTGTACAGATTTTTTTTCTTGTTATTCCCTAAACAATGCAGCATAATAATTATTTACATGGAGTTTACATTGTATTAGGTAATATAAATAATCTAGAGATGATTTAAAGTATACAGGTGGATGTACATAGGTTATATGCAATATTACCCCATTGTATATGAGGGTCTGTGTAGTTGCAGATTTTGGTATCTGTGGGAGGTACTGGAACCAATCCTCCATGCCCCCATGGGTACCAGGGGACAACTCTGTGTGTGTCTATTTACATACATATAGACATATATATATAATTATACACATTCACACACACACACACAGACACACACACACAGAGAGAGAGAGAGAGAGAGAGAGAGAGAGAGAGAGAGAGAGAGAGAGAGTTATTTTAAGAAATTGACTCATAAGATCGTGGAGGCTGGCAAGTCTGAAATCTGCAGGGCAAGCAATAAGCTGGAGACTCAGGGAAGAGTTGATGTTGTAGCTCAAGTCCAAAGGTAGTCCAAAGGCAGAAAGTGGGGGGCTTCAATCTTTTTCTCTTAATGCCTTAAACTGATTGGATGAGACCCATCCACGTCATGGGGAGTAATCAGCTTTACTAAAAGTCTACTGATTTAAATGTTAATCTCAGCTAAAAATAACCTTCACAGAAACATCTAGACTGGTGTTTGACCAACTACCTGGAGACAGTGCTAGCCAAGCTGACATATAAAATTAATCATCACACTGCTTTACATATACTGTATCTTTATGTCTCTCAGCAATCCTATGAGGGATTCTTATCAACTCTGTTTTATAGATGAAGAAACTGAGGGAAAGAGGGTAAGTGGTTTCTCTTGGAGGACAGTGATTGGTAAATAGTAGAACAGGGATTCACACATGTCATCTAATTCAAACCAGTACTCTAAACAATGATGCCTTCACTTATAGAAGAAACTGAAGCATAGAGAGGTTAAGTAACTTGCACTTGCCACTCATTAGTAGGTGATGTATTCAGAATTTGAACTCAGATCTGATTTTAAAGTCGTTGCTGTTAATCACCGCATGATAAACAATTTCAGTCTCTGTCCCTAGGCAGCTCTCAGTCTGTTAGGAAAATCAGATATGTAAACAAATAATTTGCATTGTTAGGAAATGATTAACTCTATTTGGAGAGGCCAGAGTCTTCCTGAAAAAGACGGTCTCTGAACCTAGCTTTGAAAATAATGAGCTTCATTAGTTGGACAAAAGCAAGTTCTGAAAAGAAAATGGCATGTGAAAGATAATAAGTGTAAAACAGCAAGGTTTGTATTTGGGAAAGAATAAACATTTTTGTGTTGCTCTCACTGGCATAAAGTGCCCATGGATATGGATGTGGGGTTGAGTGGAGAGTGAGGAGATCAGGATGGCCAGCCAGGGTGGAGCTGGATATTATTTTGTGGTTGGTATGGAGCCAATGAGGAATTTTAAAGAGAGAGAGAGATTATTAGACTTTAGCTTTACTAAACATAAGGAAATCTGTCAGGAAAAATTGTGAAAGTCTTTGAAGTAGACCAAAAACATTACGAGGTGACTTCAATGGAAATATATGTTGTCTAAAGCACACCCTTATGGGTTATTTCATTCTGTGGGGTTTGCATCTTTCATTGTCTTTGAGCTACTTAAAATTCTGTAAATTGTAGATCACGGCAATGCAAATGACTCTTGTCCATAGATGTGCAAATGAATTCTGTCTGGTGGAAAGAAAATTAACTTTTCTCCCTGCTGTGGAAAAAGCCAGGTTTGAATATATTTGTAAATTCATGTCAGCATTACTGATTAACCTATATAAGTGTGGTACTTTGAATTCTCCTTTCAACTCTTAACATCTTACTGGCTCACTCATTAATGAATTAAATAAAATCTATGATACAATTCATTCTGTATTTGTTTGAAAGTGATCATTTTATCTTTTAAAACTTTTTTTTCTCTAACCAGGCTGTCCTAAGGAAAGAGATGATGTGTTCTGTATGAAGGCCATGGTAGCACATGGGGATGGAGGGAAGTCAATAGATTAGAGATTGCTTTAAGAGGTAGACTGACAAGACCTTGTGCTCTAAGGAGATCTGGGAAGTGAGGAAGTATGCGGGTTCAAAATGATTCCCAGATTTCTGGCATGGGTGATCGCATAGATAGTTCCTTTTATCAAGATATGACCCACAGGAAAAAAGATATAAAGGTAGAGATTACAGTGGGCAATTAGATATTTGGTTGTGGAGTTCAAAAGAAGTATCTGATGCTAGAGGTGCTGACTTGGGACTCAAAAGTTTATACATGTAAATTCATGGGAATAGATTGGAACACTAAGAAAAAATGTGAGGTGAAACGACAAGAGGGCCTAGCATAGAACATTTTAGGGATGAGCAGAGTAAAAAAATCCAGTATAAGAGACTCTGCAAATACATCTCTTCTATTTATTTTTATTTTTTATTTTTTTTGAAAAAGGAATGAGACATCTCTTCTATTTAGAATAATGTTAAGGAAGTCAAGGGAGGACAATGTTTGAGAAGGAGAGACTAGTAAACAGTGTCAAATGCTAGAATTTCTAGTCCATTGGATTTGAAAATGTGGAAGTCAGTGGTGGCCATTGCCAATAAAGCTTAAGTGTCATAGTGTGTGTTGGGGGGAGGGGTAGAAGCAAAATTGCATAAAGTTTTGTGAATTATTAATAGAAAATTTGATAGAAGGTAAGGACAGCTGTGGGAAAGGCGATACGGACGGATGCAGAATCAAGGGAGAAAGTTTTAGGATTAAACATAGCATAAGGGGAAGGAGTCATTTGAAAACAATGAAGAGACAGAGGGAATAATAGATAATAGATAAAATAAAACTACAGGGCTGGGCATGGTGGATCACACTTGTAATCCCAGCATTTTGGAAGGCCAAGGTGGGAGGATCACTTGAGGCCAGGAGTTCAAGACCAGCCTGAGCAATATAGTGAGATCCAATCTCTACAAAAAATAAAAAATAAAAAAATTAATCAGGTATGGTGGCACATGCCTGTAGTCTGAGCTACTCCAGAAGCTGAGGCAGGAGGAACGCTTGAGCCCAGGAGTTCATGGTTATAGTGAACTATGACTGTGCCACTGTATTCCAGCTTGGGTGACAGAGCGAGACCTTGTCTCAACAACAACAAAATGCTCAAAGTTAGATGGAAGACGGAAGATGTATATGGGATTCAGAGTCCAAGTAGAAGTACCAAACTAGAAACTAAGCCATTGAGTTAAAAATAACCTTGTGATTCACATAGCTAATTAACATACAGTGAAACTTCAAACTCAGTTGCTTGATGCAATTGTGGAGGATACCCAACTTCATCTTGCCAAATGCCTGCTTGGACTGCAGTAACTTGTTGCATTCCTTGGATACTATGCATTGCCTGTTATAGGTAACCTCCCCACTAGAAGTTAGGCTGTCTTTTATTTTTTTATTTATTCTGTCTTCTCCTTGTGCTATGATTCTCAAACTTTAGTGCACTTAAGAATCAAGGAAACTTGTAAAGAAATCAGCTTCCAATGTCTTAACCCCAGAAATTATAATTCTAGAAGTCTAAGTGGATATTATGAATTTGCACTGTAAACAGACTTCATAGGTAACTTCAGAGTAGGTCTGCAGACCACACTTTAAGAATCATCTTAGGAGCAGAACTATTAATAGTTCTGGTTTCTGGTCCTTTCTGGTGTGACTTGCTGTAAATAACTGAGACCTGATGGTTTAACTTCCACAGTTAGTGTTGTGTAAGTATGTGTATGTATGTTTTACATACACATGAAATGCTGGATAATTTTCATGGATTACTAATATCTTTAAAAAGTGCTCCTATTTTTATTAGACATTTTTATTACTTAAGTATGTTGTTTGAATGTGGCTCTTTGTTGTACAATCTTAAAAGTTTTACATATAATAGTCCCGGCCAAAATTACTTTACAGTTTATACAACAGTTAGCTTTGGAAACACATTAAGAAAAATATCATGAATTTATTGTTCTTTTTTCTTACTATTGACATTAGGATGTGCCTTTTAAATTATAACCATATGTATTTATATCACATGTGTAAATGTATATATTTCATAGATATATATAAACAGGAGTAATCGATTTCTGCTTCATCACTTTTTACATTTCATTTCCAATTTTCTAATAAAGATGCATTTTTGTATCAAGTTCAGGAATCCAGTCTCTACCTAGTATTGACATGAGCTATAGGTTATTTTTTATTATCAGTTACCGTCTCTGAATGGAGCTCAATTTCATGTTTTTGAATTTTGGTGGTGGTGGTGGGGCTTGAGTGTCAGATGTTTCAGGACTTCACTCCCGTGCAGAAAGATAAAGCAGGAACCAGGCGTAAGAAAGGCACTGAGGAAATTGACCTTTACAAACTGTTTCTCACAAGGCACAGATACTTAGTGTACAATGTGTAGGGCAAGACTGTGTGTCTATTGGGTAATTTACCGTACCATCCTGATGACTAATTGGAATCAGGCTGGTATTGCCCCAGCAACAGAAAATGTTCAAGTGGTTGAAATCAGGTGGGTAATTACATTGCTTATTTTAGTGATCTGTTCATTCAAGGCAGAACCCCAGTAGTACCTGACAGAAAAGGCAAGGGGTTGGTGGTGATAATGATGGTGAAGAATAAGTTTAGAGGATACAGGTACCATAAGGGAACCCAGGTCTTATTTTTTGTATAATTCCAGGTAGACAAGTGATATATTAATCTTGGTAAGAAGATAACTATCTTGGTTTAGGAATTGGAATTGATGGTTCTGGACTGCTAGAAGAAGTTCATTGGCAAATATATGTGAGACTCTGGGAAACAGAAATGCATTAAATGATGACAAAAAAAATCCCTTTCTTTACTACCAGTAAATTAATGATATTTCCCTGAATGGTTTTTTTTTTTGAAGAAACCATCTATCACATTCCCCAAAATACTCCTAAGTTCTAAGGAGACAAACAAAGTTACAGTACAAAACCCATGATGACTGAAAAAAATATAAAAGACAAGGTGAAGGAAAAATAGGAAGAATAATAAAATGAAACTATAAGAAAATTAACTAGGTAAACACATTTTCACTGTGTCTAAAGGTGGGCCACCAAATCAGTTCCGAGTTTCCTAATGAGCTAAACAGAGAGAAAATTAGGACTCATTCAAGATTCGTATTGTCCATATGATAAATGGGAGGCCCTACCCTTGATTGAAGGGAAGTTTCCCCCATGGTTGTTACAAGGGAGACATAAAGTGAAATAATTGACAACAAGACTTTCTTACAGCAGTTTCTCATAGCATTTTTCAATGTAGGATAAATCATCAAACTAAACAATTTAATAAAAATGATTCTGTGAAGCCTTAGACAATAGAGTCTGAATTGATTCTTGGGCAATACACAGAGGAGCAAGGGGGTAGGAGAACTGTACCTCCTGCAGGTGGCGCTTTACTAGGGGTTCTGAGGACATAGCAGAGAGATAGTCCTGATCAGTTTTGGTGAAATCTTTGAGTGCAGTTATTATATGTTAGTGATGGAGGGAATATTCATAAGTCTTAAATATCTACTGAGTGCAGGATAAGGTTTTCATACTTTTATTAAAAGTAAGGAGTTTAAGATCCTGTGTTGAAGAGATAGGCCCAATCATAGGCAAAGTAAAACATGTCCAAAACTAGACTCAGTTTTTCCCTGGCTCCAACACTTGACAAATTAATACAGAGCCCTCAAAGTTTCAATCCTTAGAGCATCCTTGAGACTATTGTAGTTTGGAAAATTTCCCAGACAGAAATAATTAATTGATCATTACGCCACAAATAAATCTCACTCAGAATATCTAACTTTAAGCATCGTGACTGGTCAGTGATATCACAGGTTAAATCACTCCTCAGTAACTAAAGGAGGTTTTATGTCAATTAATAAGGCAGATGTCTGTCAAAATTTATGAGAGTCAGCATTCCTTCTGCTATTAGTTATCTCACAAGACCCTTTGTCTGTTGAGGTCAGTCTAGGTCTATGATATCATATACCTAACATTGAAGAGAACACTTAATTTTCTCCTAGATGTGAAGTAGGGATGAGATGCATATAGTAGGCAATCTACAATGTTTAAATGGGTGAATGTACCCTAAGTGATGACAAAAATAAACATATAATAACGATGACTTTATTGAATACTATATTTGATAGCTGCTAATCACATTATTTCATTTGATTTTCAAAAACCATTTAGTTGTTATTACATATTATTGTTTCCAGTGTATGGCTGTGGAAACAGAAGTTTAGAGTTTAAATGGCTTACTTACATTTGCACAGCTACAAGGTAGCTAACAAAGTAGAATGTGCACCCCGGTGGAATTATTCCGAAGTCTATGTCCTTTCCTATTTGGAAAGAATAATATTTGGCTTTGCATTTTTTGCTTTTCAGCTTCAGCATCTACAGACTGTAGGCCTCAGAACAGAGCCCAGGACCATTTACCATGCCTCATGGCGGGGTGTGTTACCAGGACGGAAGCTTAGCTATCATCCTAGGATGGGGGCTACCCCCCAAATTTTTGGAAAGATAATTGTTAAATGTTACTATATCCAGCATAGTAGATTCAATTTTTTTCAAAAGTATTTTCCATGTTCACTCAGAATCCTTGATGATTAGTATAAGTCTTTGGTATTTTATTTTATTAAACTTATAAAATATTATAAGTTTATTTAAAACTGAGTTCTCACCTTGAGTATGCAAAATACAAACTCCACAAAATGTTCATTTTACTTTTTAGTTTACAAATATACAAAAAAGAAGTTTGCTTAAATTTATATTACGTATTTATTAAGGCAAGGAACTATATAGAAAAAAACATTTGTTCTGCTAAAGGCATACTCGTACTTGGGAATAAACCATTGTACAAATTATTGCACATCTGAAACCACAATGCGTAACAGACTGCATAAAAATGTTAAAGTAAACCAGACGTATTTACCTGACTTAGGTCATAAATGTAGATCGGAAGACAAAAATAGATTTTCCTTGTCAAAGTATGCAGCAGTTTGAGAACTTTGGCTTCCTTGTTTGGTACCTTTAGAACCAAGACTCACCAAGCACCATCATTTAGGCTACTAAAACACTTTTTCAGTACCTGAATTTCTTCCTTTTCTTCTAACATTGTAACAATGGCTTTTCGAAGGCAAAGAGAATACAAGGTGATTTTTATGCTTAATATTGCATCAGAACACAATTCAAGGGAATTCTGGTCTTCCCTTCCCTTACGCATCTAATTTATACCCTGATATCCACAATTTGCAGTCACTCCCTGGGCGTTTTGTAAGTGCAATATTCAAGTTGGATTTAGAATTGGAATGATAGAAGATTCAGTCACAGACCCCATCTGTTCTTTGATTTTTGACTTTTGGATTCCTCATTGTTCCTGACTGTTCATTCACAAGTGAAGTCAATTGGAAACTTGACCATGATTGCAGTGCTTCCAGCTGGACTCCTCCCCTCATTGGGAAGACAGTGTGAAAGGTAAAAAACTGCATTCTCTTCTGGCAGTGTGGGTCATACTCACTGTCTGAGACTTAAAAGTGCCTCTTCATGTGTAAGGCCAGGTGGTCCGACCTAGAAAATGCACAGTGGCACTTTTGGCATTGGAAGGGGCGGTGCCCGGTGTGTTTGTGGAAGTGCCTGGTCAGTTCATACGAGCGGGCAAAATTCCACCCACAGACATCCTAGTCACAGTGGTAGGCTTTCTCACCTGTGTGGGTTCGCAGGTGTGCCTTAAGATGAGAGCTCTTTGTGTAGGTTTTGCCGCAGCCCGCGTAATCACAGGTGTGGGTAGTGGTTCTTTTCCGCGGCCACGATCTTCCTCCCCTCTTGGCTTGGGCTCCTCCAGTATGCAGGAACCGGGTGGCATGAGCTCTCGGCAATGGAGCGGCGGGACCTGCGGCTGCATCTGGTCCGGCAGGACGGGTGGGTATTTGGGCCCACGGTGGGAATGGGAGCCCCGGCAGGGCAGGGTGACAGTCCCTGCTGCTCAGCAGGGACCCAGGGTCGGGGTAGTCCTGCTGGGGAGCTGCCGCCCCAGGGGGAAGTCGTGTGCAGTCGGCCGGTGGCCATTGCTGAGAGGGGGTCCAGCGCCTAAGTGGGGCTCTGCGGGCCGGCTGAGGGTGCACGAGGGCAGCTGCGTGATCTTGGGGCACATTCGTGGCAGCCCGCTGCTGTGGGGTGCCGCCACTGGGTGGCTGCCGTCAGGGCTGCCTTTGCTAACACTGATTACCTACGGGTATTTTAAATAATTTTATAGAACATGAATTATATTTTATTGCTAAAATTACAGTTGTTTTTTGAATTGTTAAAGAACCTTAAACTTCTTACTATGTTTTAAAGTACTGTTAATCATATCTATGACTTATTTGATATCAGGTTCTTTGTCAGGGTTCGTTACTGGTATGGTAGTCTTTCAATGAGCGATTTTGATTCCTTTTATTGCAGTCTAGTTCACAAAATAGTTTCCAGAAAGATATTATGATAAATAAGCAGGAATTGCTTGTACATTTTGTCTTCATAGTGTAAACCTTGACATAGTGCAAAATGCTCTGCTTTCAAGAAGTACTATTCACGCACACAAAAATGTGAGGATAAAAAATGTTGGTATATATATATACTGTTAAAAAATTAGTTTCTGCTGTTATTAATTTTATGCTATAGAAACAAACCTTGAAGGGTACTGATAAATTGCCTTAAAGCAATTATGCTTTTAGGCCATATATTCTAATGCAGTTCTAGTATGAAGTCATACATTCTCTTTCATTTCTAAAAATACTGCCCTGGTGTCTGAGAATTTTGTGTTTATAAAAGGACTATATGGACAGGTTAATCAGGTGAGGCCTTTTGGAAGGGCTAACTTTCATGCTACATCTTGAAATGATTGATAAAGAAGAATATTCCACAAGATGCAAAAGATATGGGAAAATTGAGATGGGAACTTAAAACATCCCCCAGGATGCTAAGGAGGAGGAACACCAGGGTAAGTCATGTATAGGGAGTTAAGAAAGATAGGGTCAATGGATAAAAATGTAAAGTCTTAAACTTAGGACTCAAATTAGTTTCATAGGTGGTGTGAAATTATATCCTTACAATTTTTTTTGTGTGTACCAGATGTGAAAACTAATGAAAAAGTAATTCTGTAATTTTGTGTGAGACAGATGAATAAAAGTAATAGAGATTTGTTTAGTAAATTTCATGTTTAAGTGTCTCTATTTGGCACTAAGATATAATGATGAATAAGAGAGAATTCCATTCCTTCCTTTGACTCAATTTGGTCATCATCTTAGAAGTCTGAAGTAAATGTACTACAAAGACAGGTGCTACAAGAACAAAAATAATTTAAAAAATTACTTTTAATTGGGGAACTGAGGAATATTTAATGGAAAAAGTGACTTTTAAACTAGACTTTTAAGGATTAACAACGTTCCAATAGGCATGGATAAAGGAAAGATATTCAGGTGGAAGGACCAGGGCTGGCCAAAGGGGAAGGGTTAGCAGAGACAGGACTGTTGGTCAATGAGTTGGAAGGAATATGCAAAATATTCAGAGGTGTTTTAAGCCCTTTGTAAAGCCTCTGTGTCTTTAAATCTACAGGTAAAATCAGGGATGGGCTTTATTTAATTGTACACTTAAAATGGAGTAAAGGCATGGAAAAAAAAAAGAATAGCACTTTATAAAAAAAATAAGTTATTCCTAACATTGCTTTTTTGTTTTCATTGAAATAAAAATGCCACTCAGAAAAAAAAAAAAAAAATCAGGGATGGGTAAATGGGAAGACCTAATTCAACGTGCCAATGATTTTTTCCCACTTGTTTCTTACATGAGAATTATGATTTGATTAGATGGAATCACAATTCTATTAACAATCAATAGAATTGTAGGCTAAAGTATCAATAAAGCTAGGTAGGCTGGCACCTCAATGTCTTATACATATAAGCAATAGAAAATGTATGCAGTGCCTCCACATACATTTTCTAATTCCATCCTCTCAAAACCTTGATGAGTTAGTGAGAGAAAATATTCTCCTACCCTTATAAGGCAATTTAGGTTTAGAAACACTTGCTCAAGGTTACCTAATTCATAAGTAGTAGAAAGAAATTTGGACCTAGGTTTCCTAATTTCAAGTTTAGTCTTATCATACCACACATACAAAATGACAGAGAAAGAACCATTGGAACCTACTGATTAATACCATGAAAGGAGAATCAACAAAGAGAGGAGTGAAGAATTTACCTGAAAATCTCTGATTTTCTGGGAAAAGAACTTTATAGTTCTTGATTTTAGAGAGTCAGCATTTCCTCCATTAGTTAATGGGCTAGCTCTGAAAAAGCCAACTGCTGAAACATACTGTTAATCTGCTATATCTTAATTTGAAATCAGTTGGTCTGGTCATGCACCATTTAGCTGTTATTTGAACGGACAGTGGTGAACCTATCTCCTGTAACTAATAGAAATGAATGAGCTCTTATTAAAAGGGATCTATATTCTATTGAGTTCATGTTTACTCATATTTTATTACAAGGACAAAAGGGAGAGAAGGGTTCCTTAAGGAATTATTGTAGGATGTCTAGGAAAACAAAACAAAACAAAAATACATTAATGTCTTTCCTTATATAGTCCTTTATCTAACAACAGTAAGGAATTTCAAGTGTTTTATCGATGGCTCTATCAATCCTCACAATGTTGCTGTAAGTCAGGTAGGTGGTAAGAATTACTATTAAGAGGAGAGGAAATTTATTTCATAATATGTTTATTTGTGGCAAGAAAAAGACACATGAAAACAAGACACTTGCAGTAAGAACACCTTAGTTTGAAATACTACACATAATAACAAGTAATAAAGAATTATTCAAGGGAAAAAATTAAATATAACAAATCTATTAAAATATGGAAATGTTTCTCATATAATTGGAAATAGAAAATAAATTGTAATGAAGATTAAAAATAGAAAAATTCATGACATTTCAGCTAAATTCAATAAACTGAGTGCCTAATGAATTTAAACTTTAATCGTTTTCTGTTTCCAGTTATATTAAAGAATTCTGTTCCTTAAGTGCTGAGTATTAAAAAATATTTTTAAAATGCTGAAGAAGTATCTTGAAAATATAAGCAGTATATGAAAATGAGCTTTAATAATGATTCTAGTTGTGGGTGGTTGTGAGGAAGGAGAAGCAATAAAAATCCTTTGTAGGACCTGTGCTGAAGGATTGTATACATTATAAAAGGGTAAACAAACACAAGAATAACCTCTGTCTTCAAGTACAGAGTATGGAAAAGTGCTAAAGGATCATGATGTAGCGATTCGTCTTCACAATGGGCAAAATTAAATGAAAAAAAATTGAACTATAACATGAGAAAAGCTGGCTTCTCTCAGAAGCCCAAAGCATTCAAGCCTACTCGTTCCTGCCTGTCAAGCAAAAAGGGTCTCCAGCTAATTGTGACTTGATCTTCCAGAGGTATATATTCCTTCCAGAAGTATATAGATTTTAAAAGAGAAGTTAGTGAGTAAAGTCATTCTCAACCTAAAAGATAGGAACTCTAAAATTTCAGGGGTAGGGTCAGAAGGAGTAGGGAAGACATGACCCTGGCAGAGGTACTTTTAATCACACTATAGAGGAAACTACTCTATACTGATGGGGGACATAGGAACAAGAGATAATAAAATAGTAAATTTATAAAGTGACCAGGAGGAAAGGACAAAAGAGTGAAAGAAACCATAGAAAAAGAAGGCTGAGCAGAGAGAGGTAATTGGGTTATGGGTGAAAAAAATAAAGATGGAGGGAGAATTAAAAGGAGATAGAACCCAAAGGACTATGTCCGGGTTCCAAAGTAGTCAAAGGCAGAGTCTACATATTACTAAACAACCAATGAATTTCATGTAAAAATTAATTAAAATTGTTTTTTGCATTATGCAGACTTAATCTTAGCTACCTTATGTTAAAAAAAGAAACTCATTTTCACCTCCTTTACTTCCTGCCTCATTTCCTTTTCCCACTTCCTACTGGATGTATCTGTCTATCTGTTTCCTTCCTTCCTTCCATCCATCCATCCATCTATCCATCATCTAGCTACCTATTTGGGTATTTATTTTGATTCTTATATCAAGTCCTTCAAGGTTTCACAGGTTAAAGTTGATTATAATTGCCATAACAGCTTCTCAATGATTTGAATATGAATCCTCAAATTAGATCAGTGTTTCTCTAGTATGGTTCAAACCTCGAACAAGTTATACATTTCTTAAAATGTACATGTATTGATTAAGAATATTTGGTGACGGTTGTGGTGATGATCCCTATGCTAGACTCTGTAATTTTAAAAATTTTACATGATGAGTTTTAAGCGCTTTAATATTTGAGAAGGATTACTATAAAAATTAAAAGTAGTAAGAGTTTAAGATTTTAGATATACAGCCTTTTTGGAATATTGATGTGAGTGTTGGGGTGAGAGAAATGAAGCTGGATGATATTTGAGGAGGACTTCTGAGAACTGCTCTCAGTAGGCTAACAGCGGGCTAAGGTAAATGTGCAACTGTTTTCTACATTCTTCTTACTGCTAAAAAGAAATAATTGAAATGCTGAATGCTTAACTTCATTTAGCTGTAAGCTTTGTAAGAACATTAATAAAAATTTAAAAATTATTTTCTGTCCTTTGATTTTTCTAGCTTGCATGAGTGTCTCTCATTATGCTGCCTAATTCTTTCTCTACGAAATTTTTCTTCTTGAAACTTGAGCTCGCTCTCATTACTTTTTCCGTTATGCAAAGGGTGGTTTTAAAAAAAACCTATTACAAAAATTTTAGTACATTTATGTTACAGTTTTGACAATAGTGAAGAAAAGTAGAATTGGGTATTGCTACCTCAATGAAATTATTGTTTTGTAAATACTTCAAAGGTAATTTGTATGTGATTCACACTAGGGCAAGTTTGATTGCTTATTGATTTCTGAGTATAATAGAACATTAATTTCTTTTGGAGGGGTGGATGTTTAAATTTGCCTGAAAACAGGTTTTTTTTTTGTTTTTTTTTTTTTCAATTTTAACCTTTAAGATGGCTGGAATTAACCACATTTTAAAAGTTCAGGGTCTGGCTAGGTGATAAAGAAATGGCCAATCATTTTCTCTGTAAGTCTACTAATAAATGAAAAGGGCATTTTTGATAAGTCCTGTAATCTTCTTTTGCATTAGATTATATGATTAGATTTTTCCTTTCTTCAATTCCTTTAAAGTGACAAGAAGAAAAAAAGACTACTGGGGACTGAATTATTTTTGTACAAAATTATTCTGTTTCTTTTCTGAACCATTCTAGATGAAAGTGAAACTTTTTAAGCACATTTGGAGTTTGGTGTAATATGACAGGTATGAGTGTGGCATTTTAACTTTCTAGTACAATATTATAAGATTTTTACTTTGGAAGAAAAATTTCATACCCTTATGTGTCCCCATGATAGTCTTTTCCACCAAAGAAACAAGATAAAACATTAGCTGAGTCTCTTGATTTATAAACTGTACAGCTTCTGAGAATATTGTTAGACTTTTAAAAACAAGGAAATGTGATCACAAGGAAATCTTATGAGTTGTGGTTGAGTGCAAAAATTAGTTTAAGGGAAGTATATTGGCTCAATCCTGTAAGCTAATTATCCATATCTTATTAAGATTGGATGTATTTCCATCACAGATTTCTTTCTTGCTAGTTGGCTCAAGATAATTTCATACTAGTAGAGGGAAACAGAGAATTCAAATTACCTGAATACTTCAAGTGAGAAAGTGATTCTCCTTAAATATTACGTTTAATGAGGCTAAAAGTTGTTTTAAGTGACCTCTGAGCCAGTCTTCCCTAACCCACCCACAATGGCCAATGAAATTTAGTACTTATACAAATAATTTTTTCTAAAAAAAGAAAGGAGACCTCTTTATAAGGAATAGTGGACAAAGAATTAGAAGGAAAATGACTTTCTCCTTAGGGGGTCAGCTACCTATACCCCCTAAATCCCCATTAAAGGCTCTGAGGCAGGTTACTTAAACAGTCCAAGAGTCCTGCACAGATGAGATGGAGTTGATAGGACTACACAGATCTCCTGAGAACCATGCATGATTGTTCCTTGTAACCAGAGTTTATCCTTGTACTTCTACGATTCTCTCCTCTGCTTTAGTTGATTAAAATTGAGTTGTTCTAATGCAACTCTCCAAAGCTGTTACCTAAGACGTAGTACTTATTTTTCATTGGTTTTGACATATAAGCAGATGTTAAATTGGAGGTTTTAACTGAGACACCAATATATCAGATACCATTGTTAGTCATGAAACACTGTACAAAGTTTAAAGTGGATTTAAAAAAATTGATGACTATTTCTCTTCCTCTGGGGCGTGTCCTCCTTCATTTTAAGCCAAGAGAGGGGGGATTCAGAAAGCTTGATTTGTATATCTGCTGGCAAATGAGCTGAAGGGGACATTGAACTCAGACTAAACTCCTAGGAGTTGTGAAGGTGAAGGCCAAAGAAATGTTATCCCAGACTGGAGAGGGTCACAGGTTCAAGGGAGCTTGAATCAGGGTCTTCCTAATGCTGCCCCATAGGGTGATCTGGAGGGCACTGAAGAGAAGCTGCAAGTGACTGCCAAATTAATAGAGGCTGAGGAAGGAGTAAAAACTGCTGGCAGAGAGTGAATTTGCCTGGGTCAAGGAACTGAATGTTAGAGTCCACTCTAATGCTGGGTATCTCTAAAGATCCTGAAATTCACCCCATCAGAGAAAGCCAGTGGTAAATATCTGCTGGATGCAGAGTGTGTGGAGTCAGTTTAGGGCTGTGCTCTCAACAAGTGCTGATGAAACTGTGAGGCCTGACTCAGTTTTTAGCAAAGATGGAGGATAAACTACCCTTACAGAATATGTTTAGAGGGCATTAGAGGCAAAAGTATAATGGTATGTTCTGATTACGTCCCATGAGTCCAACTTGGTAAGATATTAATACAATATGCACAATTCCTAAGACTTGCTTAAATAGTCAGAGGTTAATTATTAGCTTAATTGGTTTAATCTTAATAAAGGAAACAATGTTTAGTAAAACTGGAAATCAAATGTTTTAATTTTTCAATCATTACAAAATTTTTTATTTATGTCATGTTATAAAGCAATACATCATAAATAAAAATACTTAATAGTGTGACTCTTTTTCCAAGATGAGAAAATTTCAAACCACTAGGATATTGTCCCATAGTACATTCCTGTTTAATTATGCATAATCAAGTTTCCCCTTTATTTTATTATAGTGTAGTTTAGCATCTTGTTTGGGATACTTATAAGGAGAGTTTTTTATTTCCCCAAAGCCTTGCAATGACAGCATTCAGGGAAGCCAGTAGACCTAGAAGCCACTGCCAAGTCCCTTCCAGGTGATTTGCAAATTCCAGGTGGGCTGCCTAATTATTAGGCCATGCTCTTTCAGACTGGCATCTTACAAGGCCAAGATGGCAGTAGCTGCCCTTTTGCCTGGTGTAGACTTTGGTTTTGCTTTATTTTATACCAATTATTTTAGACAACAAAAGATTACAATATGTGTAATCTTTAAAAAAAATACAGTAGCCCCCACATATACAATTTTGCTTCCCTCAGTTTCAGTTACCCACAGTCAACCATGATCTGAAAATATTAAATAGAAGCTTCTATAAATAAGCAATTTATAAGTTTTAATGTGTGTGCCATTTTCCGTAGCATGATGAAACCTTGTGTTGTCCTGCTCCATCCTCCCGGGACTGAATCATCCTTTCGTCCAGCTTATGCAGGCTATATACACGACCCTCCCATTAGTCATTTACTAGACTTATTGGTTATCAGATCTACTGTCTCAGTACTGCAGTGTTTGTGTTCAATAATCCTTATTTTACTTAATTGTTCTATTTTTTATTGTTAATTTCTTACTGTGCCTAATTTATAAATTAAACTTTATCATAGGTAGGTTTAGGGAAAAACATAGTATATATAGAATTTGGTAGATTCCATGATTTCAGGCATCCACTGGGGGTCTTGAAGCATATCCCATAGATAAAGGGAGCTGCTGAATTCTATTTAGTGTAGAGATCTTACAATGAGTTGACTACAGAGAGTTGTTTGTAACTGTTTCACTCTGTTCTATTTTCAGTCTTATAGTTTCTGTTTTGATGCTCAGACAAACCTATTATGGTTGCTACCAATACAATTCTCTTTAATTATTGCCATCCTTCTTAGACTTCTCAGTGTCCCTCACATGTTTTCTTCCTCCATATGGATTCCTCAAAGTTTATCCATTGATTTTTGTGGTGGACACAGTTGGCGCCCCATCCAGATCCTCTTTACCTGCCAGTGATCCCAATTTAACAGCTGCTGTTGGTGTTTGCTGATAATGCTTCACAACTGACCTCTTCTCCAAAGACTTTCCCAAAAAATGAACCAGGCCCTGCTCCCTTCCCAGTGCAGCCTGCAGCTAACACTTCTCTGATGAGAGAGGGGCTGGCCTCCTTGCCCCAAGGTGGGGCCAGCTCTGCGGTGTGTTGCTGATTCAGAGATCCCCCTGGCATTAAGTTGAAGCTAAACTTCATCTGAGACCACATCCTTGCTTAGGTTTTTTCCCTGCCCTGCTGTGCTTCCTTCACTCCCTTTCTCCTGAGAGTACTCCTTCAATAAATAACTTGAATAAGAATTTCCATCTCAGACTCTGTTTCTGCAGAACTCAACTAAAGATAGTCATTTTGTTCTCTCCTTACAGCTCCTCTCTAGGCAATCATGTGGTTTCAACAAAAACTAAAATACTGACTTTCAAACTCTGCAGATTCTATCTCTTTTTTTAAATTTCAAAATATTAAGGGGGTACAGATGTTTTTGATACATGGCTTGAGTAAGCGCTATAAATGGGCCCATCACCTGAATAGTGTTCATTGTACCCATTAGGTAGGGTTTTGCCCTTCACCTCCCCCCTCCTCCCCGCTTGATTTCCAATGACTTTTACTTTCCTCTGTGTACTTGTGTGGCCATTGGTTAGTTTCAATTTATTAGAGAGTACGTGTGGTGTTTGTTTCTCCATTCTTAAGATACTTCGCTTAGGATAATGGTCTCCAGTTCCTTCCAAATTGCTGCAAAAGGCATTAATTCATTCTTTTTCTATGGCCAAGTAGTTCTCCATGGTATACATATACTACATTATGAAACAATGCTCAACATTCCTAATCGTCAGGGAAATGCAAATTAAACCAAAATGAGATATCACTTTACTCCTGTTATAATTGCATTCATTAAAAAGTCCAAAAACACTAGATGCTGGTGTGGATGCAGAGAGAAAGGAATGCTTATACACTCTTGGTGAGACTGAAAATTAATCCACAATCCCTATGGAAAATAGTATGGAGGCTTCTGAAAGATCATATTTCTTATCTAATTTCCAGACTGAGAAGTATAACTACCTACTTTCTTAGGTTTGTCACATTTGGAACTGCCTCATATCTCTGGGCAAGTCTGTCTTTTGATTCCTTTTAATTGCATTAATTTAGAAATTTCAGGATCATTAAAGTCTGACACTGGCCAAAAGCTCCATATGCCCTTTATTAATTATCAAATGCAGCAGTCTTGTGAATATAACGTATTCCCGTGGGCACATCAGATTGTGGACGGCAGCGTAAATGACAGGCTTGGATTGTGTGTAGTTCCTGCCATGGTAGCCGTAACTTTAAAAAGTTTTTACCCTCTCAAGAAACCTGTCCATGTTCAACAAAGTAAAAATGATGCTTTTATAGGGAATGCCTTGATTCCACACAAGTTTATATTAAAAAAAACAGGTCATGAAAACCTCAATATCTTGATCATTTTTAGTGATTTACTTTCTATAAGCTTCATAACACTGCTGTGCTACAAAATAGTGAAGTTAGCCTCTCTGACTGAATCCTTTCTTGAGATCCACAGGCAGAAATGATCAGTCAGAGCCTGAATCTTGTGTGCACATCTCTATTATGGTACTTACAACATTGTATTTCAGTTGTTTGTTTTTTTGTTTCCATGCCCTCTCCTCCTCAGGGCCATGAACTGTGTTTTTTCATCTCTTCTTAGTGAATAGTAGGTACTCAATTTTTTTTTTTTTTTTGAGAAAAGGTAAAAATAGAGACAAAGCAAGAAGAAATAGAGAAAGGATTCACAAGGTAGAGAAGAGCCTTTGACTGTTCTTAATTTATTGCCGCTCATTCTATATGAACCCTTCGATATATTCTCTGTGATAAACAATAAAATTCCTTTAAGTATTTCTTCCTGAAAGTGAGTACCATGTTAAGATCTTTCCGTAGAGGGTGCTGGACAGACCTGGCAGGAGGAAGAGGCTCTCTTGCAGGTTCTTGTGCACACCATGGTTTGGTGGTATGAGTGTGAGGAAGTCTGGTGGCTCCTTTTCTAGCCACAGACTCTAAACAGGGTTCTTCCATGACTTTGCAGCCTCAGCCTGGCTATAACCCTTCCATAGCCCTCTTGGCACAGAAATCAGAGCTGCTACACACTCTACGTGATCTGAAGGCCTTCTGCTCCAACCAGCACCCAGACTTCCATTGTGTACTCATGCCACCAATTACTGACCATTTGCTTCCCCACCTGCACTCTGGCAGGTGCCTATTTCTTGCCCAGCAAATCCAGACCAGTTCTGGACTGATTAAACCAATGAAATTCCATGCTGTTCAGTGGGCAAACCATGCCTTCTCCAGCAAGATCTGAATGCCTTCCAAGTTTATTCCTCCTTGTGTACTCTCCATTAGCCCTGGGTGCTATATACAGTTTCCTTATGTCTTATAGTTATTTATCATAGTTAATAATTCTTTAGATTAACTTTCCCTCATGTAATTTACTGTGTGATTTTTGTCTTCTGATTAGATTCAGACCGCTACAGTATCCATGCTATAGAATGTTTTCTGCAGGTTAGTGTGAGTGAAATACTGAACATTGGACATAGACATTACTTTGTATAGCAAAATATATTGGAACCTAAGGAAATCATAATTTCTTTTATTATTTCATTTTATGAGCACCAAATTTTGTGTTTATTTTTATCCTACTAGTATCTCAGATTAGATACATTTAAAAAATTTTTATTCTTGCTTAAGGCTTGTCATATAATTAGTTTTGAGCTGTGAACCTTGCAGACATTACTTAGAAGTAAAAGGGCATATGGGATCCATTAGTGTAAAACTGAAGATATTTTTATTCCCCCTATTTGGAAAGATTATTGTGGGATATTAGGAATGTGTACTAGATAAAGAGACTCAAAATCAGATGTGGGCTAATATGGAACATGAGTGAGTGAGAATATAAAAAAAGAAGCCAATCAAAGACAATGAAGAATGCTATTGACCATGCTATACATCAGATTTGACTATTCCAGTTAAAAATTTTTAATTGACATATTGTAATTGTACATATTTAAGGGGTAAGTTTGACATTATGATACATGTATATGTTGCATAGTGATAAAATTAGAGCAGTTTGTATCCATCACCTCATGCATTTATCATTGCTTTGTGGTGGGAATATTCAAAAACCTCTCTTCTACCTATTTTATAATATACGACACTTCATTGCTAACCAGAGTCACCCTACTATGCAATAGAACACCAGAACTTACTAATGGATGGCAGGATATGAAAAAAGGAAAAGAGAAAGAAAAGAACACCAGAAATTATTCTTCCTATATAATCATAACTTTGTGCCAATTAATTGACCTCTCCTCAACCTCCCCTCCTTTCTCCCTTCGCTAGTCTCCGTAACCACTGTTCTACTCTCTACTTCCATGATATCAATTTTCTTTCTTTCTTTTTTTAGATTCCACATAACTGAGATCATGTGGTATTTGCCTTTCTGGGTCTGGCTTATTTTACTTAATGTGATGCCCTCCAAGTTCATCCATGCTTTTTCAAATGACAGGATTACATTCTTTTTTTTACAGCTGAACAGTATTCCATGGTGTATATATATCACATTTTCTTTATCCATTCATCCTTTATTGAACACAGGTTGATTCCATATCTTATGTATTGTAAATAGTGACGCAATAAACATGGGAGTGCAGATGTTTCATCAGCATACTGAATTCATTTCCTTTGGATATATATCTAGTAGCATGATTGCTGGATAATATGGCAGTTCTATTTTTAATTTTTTGAGAAACCTCCATATTTTGCATAATAGCTGTACTAAATTATATCCCACCAACAGTTTGTAAGTGTTCCCTTTGCTCCACATCCTTGCCAATATTTACTTTCTTTGTTTAAAATTTCAATAGATTTAGAGGTACAGGTTGAGTTTTGTTATGTGTATATGTTGTACAATGATGAAGTCTGGGCTTTTAGTGTAACCATCACTGAATAATATACATTGTGCCCAATCGGTAAATTTTTCATTGTTTTCCCCACCCTTTGTGAGTCTTCAATGCCCATTATACTACTTTGTGTGTACTTGCATAGCCATAGTTGAGCTCCCACTTATAAGTTAGAAGATGTGGCATTTATTTTTCTGTTCCTGAGTTACTTCTCTTAGTATAATGGTCTCCAGTTTCATCCAAGTTGCTGCAAAAGACATTATTTCATTCTTTAACAGCTGAATAGTATTCCGTTCGTGTGTGTGTGTATATATATCTCACGTTTTCTTTATCCACTCATTGGTTGATGGGCACTTAGGTTGAGTCCATACCTTTGTGATTGTGAATTGTGCTGTGATAAACATGGGTACAGGAATCTTTTTGATATAATGATTTATTTTTCTTTGAGTAAACCTCCAGTCATGGGATTGCAGGATTGGTTTAGTTCTTTGAGAAATCTCCATAGTGTTTTCCACAGAAGTTGTACTAATTTGCATTCTCACCAACAGCGTATAAGCATTTCCTTTTCACCTGATTCGTGTCAACACCTATTGTATTTTGACTTTTTAATAGTGCCCATTCTGATTGGAGTGAGATGGTATCGCATTTTAGTTTTAATTTGCATATCTCTGAGGAGTAATGATGTTCACCATTTTTTCATATGTTTCTTGGCCATTTGTGTATCTTCTTTTGAAAAATGCCTATTCATGTCTTTTGCCCACTTTCTAATGGGGTTTGTTTTTTCCTTGCTGATTTGTTTGAGTTCCTTATAGATTCTAGATATTAGTCTTTTGTTGAATACATAGTTTGCAAATATATTCTTGCATTCTGTAGGGTGTCTGTTTACTCTGTTGATTGTTTCTTTTGCTGTGTAGAAGATTTTTAATTTAAGTCCCATTTGTGTATTTTTGTTTTTGTTGCATTTGGTTTTTGGGGTCTTAGTCATAAATTCTTTGCTCAGGCCAATATCCAGAAGAGTTTTTCCTAGTTTTTCTTTTAGAATTTTTATGGTTTCAGGTCTTACATTTAAGGCTTTAATCCATCTTGAGTTAATTTTTATATATGGTGAGAGTTATGGATCCAGTTTCATTCTTCTGCATATGGCTATTCAATTTTCCCAGCACCATTTATTGAATAGTGTGTCCTTTCCCTGGTATATGTTTTTGTCTACTTTGTCGAACACCAGTTGATTGTAGGTATATAGTTTTATTTCTGGACTCTTTATTCTGTTCCATTGATCTATGCAACACCTATCTTCTTTTGTATTTTTGGTAATAGCCACTCTAACTGGAGTGAGGTGGTATCTCATTGTGGTTTTGATTTATTTGCATTTTATTTATGATTAGTGATATTGAACATTTTTTCCATATGCCTCTTGGCCATTTGTAAATGTCTTCTTTTGAGAAATATCCATTAAAATCTTTTGCCAATTTTTAAATCAAGTTATTTGTAATTTTTTTTCTGTTGAGCTATTTAAGTTTTTTATATATTCTAGCAATTAGTAACTCTCTGTCAGATGTGTAGTTTGCAAATATTGTCTCCCATTCTGTAGGTTGCCTCTCCGCTTTGTTAACTGCTCACTTTACTGTGTAAAGGCTTTTTGGTTCGATGTAATTCTATTTGTTTAGTTTTGCTTTTGTTTCTTGTGCTTGTAGGGTCTTATTTAAAAAATCCTTGCCCAGCCCAAGGTTGTGAAGTATTTCTCCCATGTTTTCTTCTATTAATAGTAGTTTTATAGTTTCAAGCTTTACATTTAAGTCTGATTTGTTGATTTGTATTTATGGTGAGAGATAGAGGTCTAGCTTCATTCTTTTGTTTGTGGATATCCAATTTTCCAAGCACCATTTAATGAAGAGATTCTCTTTTCCCCAATATTTGTTCTTGGCACGTTGCTGAAAATTAGTTGGCTGTCGGTGTGTGAATTTATTTTGGGGCTCTCTATTCTGTTCCATTAGTCTATGTTTCTGTTTTTATGCTAGCATCATGATGTTTTGTTTATGATAGCTTTTCTTATAAGAGTGAAGTAGTATCTCATTGTGGTTTTAATTTGGATTTCTCTGATGATTGGTGATTAATGATATTGAACATTTTTTCACATACCTGTTGGCCATTTGTATATATTCTTTTGAAAATATTCTATTCTTTTGCTCACTTTTTAATGGAGTCATTTTTTTTTCTTGCTGAATTCTTTGAATTCTTTGTAGATTCTGGATATTAACCCTTTGCCAGATATATAGTTTGTAAATATTTTTTCCTATTCTGAAGGTTGTCTATTTACTCTATTGATTATTTTCCTTGCTGTGACGGAACTTTTCAATTAATTAAGTACCATTTATTTATTTG
This sequence comes from Lepilemur ruficaudatus, assembly GCA_963574885.1. Taxonomy (NCBI): domain Eukaryota; kingdom Metazoa; phylum Chordata; class Mammalia; order Primates; family Lepilemuridae; genus Lepilemur; species Lepilemur ruficaudatus. The sequence continues at coordinate 1,273 of CAUYRT010008676.1, read as the reverse complement.
GATGTTGCTGAATTTGTCTTTGAGGTCTCAGTCATAAATTCTTTGCCTAGGTTGATATCTAGAAGAGTTTTTCCTATAGTTTCTTCCATAATTTTTACGGTTTTAGGTCTTACATTTAGGTCTTTAATCTACCTTGAGTTAATTTTTGTATATGGTGAGAGATAGGGTCCCACGTCATTCTTCTGCATGTGGCTATCTAAATTTCCCAGCACCATTTATTGAATAGTCATCCTTTCCCCAGTATATGCTTTGATTGCTTTATTGAAGATCAGTTGGTCATAGTTCTATGGTTTTATTTCTGGATTCTCTATTCTGTTCCATTGGTATCTATATCTCTACTTTTATAGCAGTATCCTGTCATTTTTTGTTACTGTATTCTTGTTGTATAATTTGAAGTCAGGTAATGTGATGGCTCCAGATTTGTTTTTTGTTTTTGCTTAAGATTGCTTGGGTTATTGGGGCTCTTTTTGGTTTCATATGAAGTTTAGGATTATTTTTTTTAGATCTGTGAAAAATGACATTGGTATTTTGATGGGAATTGTGTTGCATCTGTAAATCACTTGGGCAATATGGACATTTTAACAATGTTGACTTTTCTGATCCATGCAGATGGATGTTTTTCCACTTATTTGTGTAATCTCTGATTTCTTTCATCAATGTTTTGTAGTTCTCCTTGTAAAGATCTTTCACCTTCTTGGTTAAATATATGTAGGTATTTTATTTTCTTTGTAGCTATTGTGAATGATATTGGGTCTTTGTTTTGACTCTTAGCTTGACTGTTATTGGTATATGAAAATGCTACTGATTTGTGTACAGTAGTTTTGCAACCTGAGATTTTATTGAATTTATGTATTAATTCTAGGAGACCCTGTCTATTGATAAAACTTTGAGAAAGAATGCAGAAGCTTCCGTCTTAAGAAGATAAGTACTTCTGAAGACATTTAAAATTTTCTGTTTAATTCTTCTGAAACTTAACCTTCAAGAGAAAGTACTGGGGTGGAAAATGGCAGAATAGGAGTGCCCTCCTGGCTCTCTGCTCTCAGAGTCGGAGGCGAAATAGGCAGACCACTGCACCCGAGTGAACTCCACTTCTATAGGACCAGCTCTGCAGATCTACAGAGAACCAGCGTGGGACACAGGACCTCAGTGGAAAACAGAGGTGAATCGGAAAACTTCTCGCGAAGTAGAGAGACTGTCGGGTGCCTTAGAGAGGGAGCCTGGTTCCCGCTCCAGCCGGCCGGCCGGCCAGCATCTGTGCCGGGGTGTTTTGATT
>CAUYRT010008673.1:0-11336 GCA_963574885.1 Lepilemur ruficaudatus | reverse complement strand
GACAAAGGTCTGATAACAAGAATCTACCTAGAACTCAAAAGAATTAACAAGAAAAAAGCAAAAAACCCCATTTATAAATGGGCAAAGGAGATGAACAGAAACTTTTCCAAAGAAGACAGAATAATGGCGAGCAAACATATAAAAAAAGTTCAACATCTCTAATAATTAGAGAAATGCAAATCAAAACCACAATGAGATACCACCTAACCCCAGTGAGACTGGCCTCTATCAAAAAATCCCAAAACAGCAAATTCTGGTGAGGATGTGGAGAAACAGGGACACTCCTACACTGCTGGTGGGACTGCAAATTAGTGCAACCTCTGTGGAAAAGAATTTGGAGATTCCTCGAAGAGCTAAAAATAGAATTACCATTCAATCCAGCAATAGCATTACTAGGCATCTACCCAAAAGAACATAAGACATTCTATGATAAAGACATCTGCACCCGAATGTTTATGGCAGCACAATTCACTATTGCGAGGTCGTGGAAACAACCCAAGTGCCCATCAATTCATGAGTGGATTATTAAAATTTGGTATATGTTCACAATGGAATATTACTCAATTTTAAGAAACGACAGTGAGCTAGCACAGCTTATATTATCCTGGATTAAGCTTAAGCCCATTATTCAAAGTGAGGTGACACAAGACCGGAAGAATGGGCCCCACATGTACTCATCGTCAAATTGGTACTGACTGATTAACAGTATGGTGCTCAAATGGTGGTGGTGTTCATTAGAGATTTGAGGAGAAGGGAGTAGGCCCACACCTGAGGGATGTGGTGAGCACTGTGGAGGGGAGGGACATGCTTGAAATGTAGTTGGGGAAGGGTATTAGGAGTCTCAATAGGGGGAAGGAAATCCTCTAAAATTGATTTATGTGAATCGCTGTAGAACTTGGTAAATTTACTAATAATCATTTAATTGTACACTTAAAATGGAGTAAAGGCATGATATGTAAAAAAAAAAAAAGAAAGAAATCTTGGAACTGAGACATACATTGGTTTAACTGGAAAATTTATTAGAGGTTCTCAATAGCAGAATAGATCAAGCAGAGGAAAGAATTAGCTTAAAGCCAGGTTATTTGAAAATGCAGTTAGAGGGGAAAAAAAGAAAAAATGAAAAGGAATAAAGATCACATACAAGTTGTAGAAAATTACCCCAAAAGGCCAAATCTAAGAATTATTATGCTCAAGAGGGAGTTGAGCAAGACCAAGGGGTAGAAAGCTTATTCAAAGAAATAACAGCATACTTTCCAAAATTTGAGAAAGAGATAAATATCCAAGTATAGGAAGGCCACGGAAGACCAAACAGATTTGACCTAAATAATACTACCCCAAGGAGTATAATAATAAAACTGTCAAATATCAAAGAGAAAGAGAGGACCCTAAAAGCAGTAAGAGAAAAGAAGCAAATGGCATACAAAGGACCTCCAATTTGTCTGGCAACAGATTTCTCAATGGAAACCATACAGGCCAGGGGGAGTGGAATAACATTTTCAAACTGCTGGAAGAAAAAAAACTGCCATCCATGAATACTGTATTCAGCAAAGTTATCCCTCAAATATGAAGGATAGATAAAATCTTCCCAGACCCCCCCTCAAACAAATGCTGAGAGAATTCATCACCACCAGATTTACCTTACCTGAAATGCTGAAGGAAATTCCTTAATCTGAAAGAAAAAAAAAAAAACAGTAACAGTGAAAAAATAAAACATTTGAAAGTATAAAACCTGCCAGTAAAATTGAATACATGGATAAACCCAGAATACTCTAATACTGTGTTTGTGGTATGCAATCCACACCTAACTCTAATATGAAGTTCAAAAGATAAATCTATCTAAAACAATAATACCTGTAGCTACCTGTTAAGAGATAGGCAATATAAAAATATGTAAATTGAGACAATATGGTGTCAAAATGGGGGGATGAAGTTAAAGTGTAGGTTTTTTTTCTTTTTTGTTTCTATATGTAATCTAACATAAGTTGTCATCTCTTCAAAATAATGTGTTATATCTATGATGTTTTTTGTAAGCCTCATGGTAATGCAAAAACCTACAATAGATTTACTAAAAATAAAAAGCAATAAATTAAAATATACTACCAGAGAAAAATCACTTAACCACAAAGGAAGACAGTAAGAAAGGAAGAGAGGAGTTATAGAACAACCAGAAAATAAGCAACAAAATGGCAGTAGTAAGTCCTTATTTGTCATTAATAACATGGAATATAAATGGACTCAGTTCTCCAATTAAAAGGCATAGAGTGGCTCAATGGATAAAGAAACAAGACCTACCTGTATGCTGCCTACAAGAAACACATTTCACCCATACAGACACACATAGAGGTGGAAAAAGATATTTCCTGCAACTGGAAACCAATAAAGAGCAGAAGTAGCTATACTTATATCTGATAAAATAGGCTACAAATCAAAGGCTGTAAAATAAGACAAAGAAAGTCACTATATAATGACAAAGAGGTCAATTCAGCAAGAGGATATAGCAATTATAAATATTTATATACTGAACACCAAAGCTTCCAAGTATATAAAGCAAGCATTAATACATCTAAAGGGAGAGAGAGATTTCAACACAATCGTAGTAGGTTACTTCAACACGCCACGCTCAGTAATGGACAGATCATCCAGACAGAAAATCAACAAAGAAACATCATAGTTAAACTATACACTAGACCAAGAAGGCCAATTTATAGAACATTTCACTTAGCTACTACAGAATACAAATTCTTTTCATCACCACATGGAACATTTTCCAGAATAGACCATACCTTACGCCACAAAACAAGTCTCAACAAATTCAAAAAAATTGAGATCATATCCAATATCTTTTCTGACCACAATGTAATAAAACTATAAATCAATAATAAGAGGAATCTTGGAAAATACACATACACATGGAAATTAAACAGTGAATTCCTGAATGATTACTAGGCCAATGAAGAAATTAAAAATTTTTTGAAACAAATGAAAATGGAAATACAACATATCAAAATTATGGGATACAGAAAAACAGTACTAAGAGGAGGATTATAGCAATAAACATCTATATCGGAAAAGTAAAAAAAAAACTTCAAATAAACAGCAAAAAGCAAGAACAAACCAAAGCCAAAATTAATAGAAGGAAAGAAATAATAAAGATGAGAGCAGAAATAAATGAAATTGAGACCAAAAAAAAAAAAAATACAGAAGTAGCCCTATGGAGAGGTCTATGTGGCTAGGAACTGAAGGCCTATTGCCAACAACCAGCAAGGAATCGATGTCTTCTGTCAAGAGCTGAGTGAGTAAGCCATCTTAGAAGCAAACCTTCCAGCCCCATTCAAGCCTTCAGATGGCTCTAGACCCTGGCTGACCACTTAATTATAACTTTATAAGAGACTCTGAGCCAGAATCTCCCAACTGAGTCATCCCTGAATTCCTATTCACAGAAACTGTTTAATGTTTGTTATTTTAAGCCAAAACCAAAAACTTCTCAAACTATTCACTTTAAATGAATGTACTTTAATTTACTGTTTTAAAATTATACCTCAATAAAGTAGAATTTTTAAAAAACTTGACTTAGAGTCATGAGCTAAAATAATATGTGAAATTACATTATAAATTATAAATCAATATCCAAATATGTTATCATTGTTTTAAGTATTTCCAAGAATCCTTTACATTGTAGTTACAGAAAATGATAGTCTGCACCTCTTTCATCAGGAGACTGTTTATTTTGAAGTTATACTTGACCAGTATACATTTAGGGTAAATATTAAGTAGCCTTCACTCTAAGAGCATGTATGGACTAACTTCTCCAATATAAGTCAGGGACTTTTGAACTGTTTTCTTGGGAACCCAGGATTTAAATATACTATGGTTACTACTTGACACTCAAAAATGGAGAGAAATGAAGGTGGTATGGTGGTATAATAAGTTTTGGACTTGATATCAGAGAGCTAGGATTCAGTCTATTCAGGCACTAATTCACAAAACGATCATGAGAAAATTGCTCAAACTTCTCTGGATTTTTTATAATTTTTTTCCATTTTAAAAATGAAGTTATTGAACTAGGTTGTCTTAAAAATCTATCATTCTGTGAACGAGAAACTTTAAAGGATTATGGGGATACAATATGTAGCATAAAATAGCACAAATATAGCATTAAAAAAGATGCCTCTGTTTCTGATTTTATATGAAACTATCTCCTAGGTACCATGTATCTTCAAAGGTAGAAGTTCAGTATAGTGCTTTCCTAAATCTCCAGATCCTAAAAGAAATATTTTAAAGAGAGGATTTTGATTTAACAACCCGGAAGTAGGATTTATTGGAACATTGTTTCAGTGGATACAAAAAGAAAATAAAAAGATTATGATTTTTAGACACTTAAACTCCCTGTTTTTTCCTTTTAGCCACTAAAAGCTTTTCAGTTCCTAAATTCTGAAACTATCTGAATTCATCTGTTATATTAGCAGATTTTTGGTTGTGGTAAATGGGTACATGAACCATAGTCAGGAAGATCTTTCTTTCTTAAATCTTCAAATAAAATCGAGATTTTAAAATGCTTTTATACTTTTTCAAATGTTTTCTTAGATTTTGCATTTCATACCAGAAAGCTAGTTTACCCTGTTATTTAGTTATATAAGGGTAGTAATTGGTGATCAATGCATATAAAAATTATTTTAAAATTTAGCTCATGAATTTTCTAATAATGCAGCTTTGGAATCATTTACACCTAGATTCAAATTCATCATTGTCACTTGTCAGCTGTATTTGAGTTATTCAAACTTTCTAAGCCTCAGTTTCTTGTCTTTCTTTTTTCAAAATAGAGTGGTAATATTTATCTCATGAAATTGTTTATTAATTAATGATAACTGAGCAAACATTAAGTGAGCAAACACAAAAGTGCCTAGCAGTGAGAATTTTTTCTTTTATTCCCAAAAGTTAACAAATTTAACACTGCATCAACTATTAGGCTTAACAGTTAGATTTTTGTTTTAGCACATATGCAGAACTAGTAACAGAAAAGAAGATCGGTTTGAATCCTTAAGTTCTATCCGATTCCTTCTACATGTGATAGAATGGAAATAGCTCATTACTTTGGCCTGACACATGGCTATTTTCTGGTTTTGTTTGTTTGTTTTTGGTTTTTTCTTTTTTGTTTTTGTTTTTTGCACATCACTGACTCTGAATAGTTTTAAACATGGATTATTGGGTAGCTTTTTTACTAGTTCTTAAATCATTTCTATTTAGTCTGTTCATTACTTAGTAACTAAATTTATAAAATATTTAATGAAGAGGCAATGATGGTATATTGTCACCAGAAAGATGTAGGTTTGAATCCCAATCCTAGATGTGCGATCTTGGGCTACTTGCATAATCTCTAAGCCTAAATTCCCTCAGCAGCTAAATGGTGATAATTAAGTATTTAGCATGGTACCTGGAACATAATCACTCAAAAAATACTATCAATCATCATCATTGCAGATTTAACCCTATATGGGCTAAGTTAGCTGACTGTTAGTGATTTCTGATTCTAACTAGAGTTTTCAAATTTGTGTGAAGAATAAATCTGTTACCATTATTCAAAAGTACATACTTTGTTGATGGTGATAGTATTCTTTATTGTTATTTTTTCCTACCCTTTCGATAATTGACAAGTATTATCTTTATTGAAGCAACATGGCAATTTGAAGCAATAGGTTTATGATGCTGAGATTCTTGATTAGCAGTTTTACTAAATCATCACTGCTGTTGGGTTATGCCAACCTGACTTGATTGAAAGTTTAAATTATGAAATATTTAACATATAATAATTACGTTTGTTTATCTTCCTTGGGACTTATCACAGTTGGAAGCACATTGTAGACAGTGTGTAAATATTGCTTTATAAATATTAACTTAATTGCCATAAATTGAAAGAATTAAAAATGCATAGCATTCTTAAGAGAGGAAGAAATTAATTCACAATTATTAAAAATTGTTTTTTACGAAGTCTTAATTGTTACAGATTCTGAAAATGAGATTCATATCAGATGAATAAATCATCTTTGTTTCTCTTTCACCTTAAAGGACACAAGGCTTTCTATACATCTCTGTTTTCTTTTGCATTTAATTTTTTACATTTAGTTGTTTAAAAAATGAGTTTTTTCTTATTGCTATGGTTACATGTACCTCCCCAGAACCCAAGTATACAACTACTGGCCCTCCATATCCACAGGTTTCCCAACCCATGAATACTGCATTTTCAATCTGTGTTTGATTGCAGATACAGAACCCACAGATAAAGAGGGCCAACTATATTTATTGAAAAAATCTGTGTGTAAGTGGATCTGTGCAGTTCAAACCCATGTTGTTCAAGGGTCAACTGTTCCCCAGCACTACCCACTTTGTGTGTTTCACTCTGTACTCTTATGGGCTCTATTTTTTTAATGTATTCACATACATACTTATATATATATACATACATATATTCCCACTCCAATGAACTTGGTAGTGACACATCTTTCCATGTAAATATATTAAACTTATAATGTCACTTTAATTATCTTAAACTTATAATGTCACTTTAATTATCAATTGCCTTGTGACTTTTTCTGTTAGAGTCTTTATTTTTTGGCTTATTTTTAAGTGTTTTATGTAAGACATACATGTCAACATGTATATAGCCTGCACATAGCAAAGTCCTGCAACACTTTTAATTCATGGGACTTTTTTCTTGTCATACAAACTTTAAATTTTTATTTAGTATAATCTATATATTTTTTCTTTTTGATATACTTTTGGTATTGGACTTAGGACTTTTAACTCAGGTGATGTAAATATTTAAAAATTTGTTTTGAGTCTTTGTGTGTGTGTGTGTGTGTGTGTGTGTGTGTGTGTGGTTTTGTGGGGTTTTTTTGTTTTTGTTTTTTTGCTAGTTCTTTTGTGATTTTATTTTGCACTTAGTTCTTTAATCCTTTGGTAAATGTTTTAAGTAGTTTGAAGGCCAAATCTAGGGAGTAGAGAAGTACAGTGGTTTCTTGATATCTGCTGGGGAATTAGTTCCAAGACACCGTCCCTACCCCGGTGGATACCAAAATCCTCTCATATTCAAGTCCTGTAGTCGGCCCTGCAGAAACCAAGTATACGTAACTGCCGGCCTTCCATATCCAGCGGTTTCACATTCCATGAATACTGTATTTTCAATCTGTGTTTGGTTGCAAATGCAAAGCCCACAGATACAGAAGGCCAACTGCATTCATTGAAAAGATCTGTATGTTAAGTGAATCTGTGCTGTTCAAACCCGTGGTGTTCAAGTGTCAACTGTATATGATCAAAACATTGGTAAACCCAATACCTGTTACCAATATTTCATTATCCTGAAATGTTTCCAAAACACCCTTACAAAGTTTGAAGGTCTAAGGTTAGAGATTCAATCATGTTATTAATATCTTAGTCTTTAGTATAGAATTTGCTGAAAGTAAAAAGGGGGTTTAGAGTAGAATGCCCCAATATCTGAAAAAGATTAAGGAAGACCACCAAAGTGAAACAATTTATTTTTCAATATTGCTTTTAAAAGCCTACGTGATAGCTCTTGTGTAGGTATTTCCTACAGTCATCATACTACAAAAATAAATTTTCGAAGATGTGAATATGAGACGCGTGTGTATGTACATAAGTACGTAGGGTTCCCCCCCTCCTTTTTGCCTTTCCTTTCTTCCCACTAATGATCTAAGTTTTCCCAAAGAGTTTACATATTGTCCTGATGTTGAGAAATGGGTATCTGACCCTTGTTGCCTCTTGGTGAGGTGTCTCATCTCACCTGATCCCTGGGCCTGAGCCTCTTCTGTCTATATTTGCTACTGCAAAAATGTTTATGGTCAATATAATTCTTTGTTCTCTTATTTAAAATCCAAGGCTACCATTTATTAACTGTAGGAAAGTTACTTAACCTCTCTCTGAATCAGTTTCCTCATCTTTAAAATAGGAGACAGTAATAGTATCTATCTTACAGGGTAGTGAGGAGTAAATGAGTTAATCCATGTAAATTAATTAAACAGCACTTAGCCCATAATAAATTTCTGCTGTATTATAATTATCATCATTGTAGTCATCATCATCATCATCATCATCATCATCTTATCAAGAGCAGGAAGCTCAACTATTTCCTCCTGTTAATTAGGCCCCTTGTTTCCTTCTCCATTTTGGGCTGCCCACTTATCAACCTTGACCATTTGGCTCTATACCCCATATTATAATAACCCCCTGGGCAAGTATGCTGACTTAATTCTCAATTGTCTTTCATTGCCCAGGGGTGGAAGGTGGATATTAGGAACTTTTCTGGATCCTTTCTTCACTTTCCAGGATATAAGGGAAAGACTTCTTCAGATTTGATAATAAGGGCATTAGGTTTTCTCCCTGTACTTCAATAGAGGAAACCTTAGGTCTTTGACTCTTCCTCTTTCAGTATCCTTGTCACACCGTTTTCTACTCTTTAATCCTTTCCTAAATGCTTTAAGTACTTTGAAAGCCAAATCTAAGGCATGGGGAAGTAGAGGCAATAAACCCAATAGCTGTTACCTGCATTTCCCTGTCATGAAATATTTCCCCAAACACCCTTCAAAGGTCTAAAAGTCTAAAGTTAGAGAATCATTCATCTTATCTTAGTCTTTAGTATAACATTTGCAAATGTAGATGATCAGAATATGCCACCTCAAAATATGCCACTCTGGTATAAAAATTATTTTGAACTGAAAGCATTTGAGAAATGGCAAATGCAGGAAGGACTTTCTGACCTCCCCACTGGTCTTATCTAAAAGCAGATCATACAATTTCGCATGAGAAAAGTACCCTTCTCGAAAGAGGAAGAGAAGAATATTCTTAACACTGGAGATGGGGAGTTGACACTGAAATAGATCTATACAAATAAATCTACTAAAATAACCCTTATGTTCCACTAGTTTCTCCCTATATATTTCCTAGTCTCTGTCTCACTATTTGCTGCCCCTAGCCTAAGTCCCTTAGTCTTGTCACATCCCCATAATTTATCATTCTTTGTTTTAAAAGATATGTAAGTTTTGGGGCTTAACAGCTTCTTCAGGTCTTTATTTTTCATATGAAGGATCCCATGCATGTAAAAATATTAAGTAAAACTTTATGCTTTTCTCCTGTTACTATGCCTTATGTTAGTTTAATTCTCAGGCCTAGCTTTAGAACCTAAGAGGGTAGAAAGAAGTTTTTCCTCCCTTACACAAGAAAGGGGCTTATTTCTTCCGCTGCCCTAAAGTGGTCAATGATATATCACAGAGCTTGGGCTTTCAGTCTTCTAAATCAGATCCTTTTGGAACTGAAATAAAACCTTATTTCTCCTTGAGTGGTACCTAGATCTTAGGAAGGAAAACCATACTATAAAGATCTTATTTTGGAATTCTAAGCCAAGAATTTAGCTTTTATTTTAGGTTTTATCTGTTCTGCTACCTGAAGGCAATATTTACAAATGAAGAGAGATGGGTAAAAGAAAGTTAACAGTGAATGGGGAGTGAAAAGAGCAACATTTCAAAATCTAAAAATATCCCATTACAGTTGTTTTATGGTTATTCTGAAGCAGGATACTTCTACTGTATTTAGGATGTGCAACTGTAAGATAATTACATGCATATATCTTTTAAAGAAATTTTACTTTTTTTTTTGGTTACATCTATAATTTGAATATTTAGTTTGAGGACATTTCCTTTTTGTTTTTGGCTAATTAATTGATTCTTGTATAACTATAGTAATTATCAGTCTTCTCTATCAATAAGTTATTTTTAATTGCACCAATTTAGTACTTTAGAATTGTAGACTATAGTGATGTAAAGGGAGAAATGTGAACTAGAATTAACATTAAAACAAACGACAAGATTATGGTAATATCAACAGAAATTAGAAATAGGTGGTCAGGTGGCTTTTGTTACCTGTGCTAGTCCTGGGGATTGCATCTTTTCTTGGTGGTTTAAGTTTAACATTTTTGGTGTCTACTGTTAAATGTGATAGGATGTCTAGCCAGACATTTTGACCAGGGTCCACTTAAAAGTCTGGGATAGGGAAATTGAGAATAGATTGCATCTAAAAGGGTTTTACCAAATGCCTCGTCTATCTAGTTCACCAATATAATCTGAATATGTAGTAGAGTGCTTGGCACATAGGTGCTCAACTAATGACAATAATAAAAGCAACTGATATTTATATAATTCTTAATACATGTTAACCACTGTTATAAGACTTTTGGATATATTTATTCATTTCTCCCAACAATCTATGAGGTAGGTACTATTAATACCCTCAATTTTGCAGGTGAGAAAATTGATGCACCTGAGTTAAGTGACTTTCCCAAGGTCTAATGGCTGACAAGTGGCAGAAGCAAGATGCAAACTTAAGCCATCTGGCTTCAGAGTCCAACTCTTAACTTTTATATTAAGCTGAACCTTTATTTGTGTATTATTTATGACATTGAATGAATGAAGCTCACAAGTACATTGCCAAAATGAAAACATTATCAGAGAGTTAGAGAAGAATTCAAGGTGATGGCTGAAAGAGATGAGGATGTATGTTGAGCAAGAGAGTCAGGTAAAGATACAGTAATAAAATGAGCATCAAGGTTGGAGATCACTGTTAAGGGGAAGGGGAGAGAAAGGGAAGAAAAGAAATATAATCCAGATCAGGTATTTCTCAAAACAAAAGGAGCATTCGGCAAGTTTTTTTCTTGCTCTTTAGGTATAAGCTACAAGTAACATATTTTTGCATCATTTTTATCATTAAGTGACTAATTTTTTTCTGAATCTGTTGGCATATCTTTCATTTGGAGCACTGCAGTTTTATTGACCATCAAGGACTTTTCTTTTTTTTTTTTTTCATTTCAGCATATTATGGGGGTACAAATGTTTAGGTTATGTGTGTTACCTTCCCCCCCTTCCGCCACCAGCGTCAGAGCTTCAAGTGTGTCCATCCCCCAGATGGTGCGCATCGCACTCATTATGTATGTATATACCTATCCCCTCCTCCCCCCTCCTATCTGCCCAACACTCGATAAATGTTATTCCTATATGTCCATTTAGGTGTTGATCAGTTAATACCAATTTGCTGGTGAGTACATGTGGTGCTTATTTTTCCATTCTTGGGATACTTCATTTAGTAGAATGGGTTTCAGCTCTATCCAGGAAAATATAAGAGGTGCTAGGTCACCATTGTTTCTTATAGCTGAATAGTACTCCATGGTATACATATACCATATTTTATTAATCCACTCATGTATTGATGGGCACTTGGGTTGTTTCCACATCTTTGCAATTGTGAATTGTGCTGCTATAAACATTCTAGTGCAGGTG
>CAUYRT010008672.1:0-11211 GCA_963574885.1 Lepilemur ruficaudatus | reverse complement strand
AGACAGTAAAAAAAACACTATATACACTGTTAAAAGACAACAACAAACTGTAAAAAATGTTTTCCGGGCACAGTGGCTCACGCCTGTAATCCTAGCACTCTGGGAGGCCGAGGCAGCAGGATTGCTCAAGGTCAGGAGTTAGAAACCAGCCTGAGCAAGAGCGAGACCCCGTCTCTACTAATAATAGAAAGAAATTAATTGGCCAACTAAATATATGTAGAAAAAATTATCCGGGCATGGTGGTGCATGCCTGTAGTCCCAGCTACTCGGGAGGCTGAGGCAGAAGGATTGCTTGAGCCCAGGAGTTTGAGGTTGCTATGAGCTAGGCTGATGCCACGGCACTCTAGCTCAGGCAACAGAGCGAGACTCTGTCTCAAAAAAAAGTCATAATTCAGAAGGAACTATGACTAAATTTTAAAAAGTGTTAGCTGTGAACCCTTTTAGAGCACCTGAGTCAACCTTTATGTAGTGCTTGCACTGGTATCTCTTCATCTTTACCTGCTGCGAGATATTTTTAGATTGTCTTGGATTGGATTTCTTTCTATAAATTTAATTTTTTACAGCAATTTTATATTCATGGACTTTTTTTTATCAACAGTCATCCTCCAACGAGGATGTTACTCAGACTCTTAAAAATACTTTGGAAGAAAAGTGTTACATAGATAAGGAGAGGTAGAAATTAAATTATGTTCATTTTTTTTAAAGCTGGATTGAGTGGGTAATTGGCACCACCATCCATCAAATTGATCAAGCCAAAAACTAAGGCATTCAACCTCAATTACCCTTTTTCACTAGCCCTATATCCATTTGACTGACAAGTTTTATTGGTTATAACCCCAAATATAGCCCATAATCTAGTTACTTCTTTCCATCTCCATTAAGATCATCTCTCATTAAAACTCCCGAGTGGGCTCCTTGCTTTTACACCCTTGACTCAACAACTTCCCATTACACTTAGAATAAAGTCCAAATTCCTTAGCAAGGAATATAGTATCTTTCATCATTTGATCTTTACTTTTATTTTCAACCTCATCTATGGTTTTTTCTCTGTCTTTCACTGCATTATAGGCTCAATAGAATTTTTCTTGTCCCTCAAACATACCAAACTTTTTCTTGCCTCAAGATCTTTGTACTCCCTGTTCCTTCAACCTTTAATGTTCTTCTGTCTTCAAATGGCTGAATCATTATTACACCTCGAAGATCTTTCTTGATTCTTCTGAAATAACCTCACTCTATTTAGCTCCTTTTGCCTGTATTTTCAGTTGCATGCAACTTATTTACTTCTGTGGTGGATTAATGGCCACAGATTCTTTGCTTTTCCTCTCATTAGGAGATGGAGTCTATTTCCCCATCTCTTGAATCTGAGCCAGCCTTATAACTTACTCTTACCAGTATAAGGTGGCTGAAATGACATTGGGGGACTTTCAAGGAAGGACTCAAGAAGCCATACAGCTTATGCTATCACTCTCTAGGAACTACCACCTTGTGAATAAGCCCAGGTTAGTTTCCTTGAGAATGAGATATGACATGGAGAGACTGAGACAGAGACAGACTGAGGCTAGCCATTCCAGCTGAGGCCCCAGACTTGTGAATAAGGTCATCTAGGACCAGACAGCCTCCTGGGAACCTGCCAACTGATTGTGAACACATGAATGAGCCCAGCCATTACCATGTGGTACAGAACCAGCTGAGCCCAACCTGAATTGCCAACCCAAAGTATTGTGAGAAATAAATAGTTATTTTAATCCAAGTTTTGGAGTGCCTTATTACACAGAGATAGATAACTTGGGTCCAGCATAGCACTTACTATCTGCACTTACTTATACCTCTTTGTTTGCTTTATCAGTGTCTCCCATTAGAATGTAAGTGTACTGAGATTGTAGACCTTGTGTGTCTTGCTCACTGTTGCATCCTCAACACTAAGAAAAGGGCTTTGCACCAGTGCTCAGTTAGCACAAGTGCTTAGTGAATTAGTGAAAGAGTGAATGGGTATACAGTAAACTATGTAACCTGTTAGAGGTAACATCTGCTTCTCAAGCTTCACTATGAAGGACTCTTTGAGTTTTACCCTTGGCAACTTATGTCACTTGCTAGCTTTGTGACCTAAGCTAAATTACTTAATCTCTTGGTGTCTTAAGTGAAGATTAAATTCTTAAAAAGCACGTATGATAGTGCCTGGCACATAGTCCAATAAATTTAAAAGGAAAAAAACAAAACAACAAAACCTTGTGAGTGTACTTATTGTCCATGGCTTTAACTTTGTAGAAATAAAAGCATGGTAGTTTTTTAGGATGTGTATAGTCTCCTAATTTAAATAACTGACAGTCTTTACTCTTTCAGTTTTATCAGTTTTGGGTCTTCATTCTTTTTGAACTGGTGCTTGGAATCTAAACTTGAGTCACCAAGTAAATGGTGATTACTCTGTAAAGTAACTAAATAACAAATATATGGGCAGTACAGAGAAAATAAAGATTAGTCAGGATAGGCTAGGCTATGCTGCAGTAGTAAATGATCCAAAATTTCAGTGACTTAAAATAACATTATTTCATGTTCATGCTTCAGGCCTATTGAGGGTCATCTTTCATCATCATCCTTTTTTTTTTTCATAGGCAAAACCATCCTTGCATTCTGAGAATTAATCCCATTTGGTCATGGTGTATAATCTTTTAAATATTCTGCTGAAATCAGTTTGCTAGTCTTTTGTTGAAGATTTTTTTTTTATTTCAGCATATTATGGGGGTACAAATGTTTAGGTTACGTGTGTTGCCTTTCCCCTCCTTCCCCCCCCCAGAATGAGAGCTTCATCATCCTCATCATCCTTATTCCATGATCCAGAATAACTCTGAAATATTGCTAGTCACAGTGACAAGGGAAAAGGGAAGCTGACGAACTATGCACTGGCCTGTAAAGCTTCTGTTCTCTGATATGATACCCATTGTTTCTGCTCATATTTTATTAGCAGCTAATACAAGTTACATGGTCACACCTGAGTTCAATAGGACAGGGAAGACAATCCTATGTGCCTGAAAGGAGAAAGAGAATTAGTCATTTTCAACAACCCTAATGACTGCTACACTGATGTTGCTGATGTCATGCTTCTTATGATTGTCAAGTCTAGCCCAGGACCTAGAAATGAGTTTTAACATGGCAATGCTAATTCTCTTTGCCTGGATTCTTTTCTTCAGTATTAAGTTCCTTCAGTGTACATCTATGTGGCAAGAGCTGATGCTTTTGTTGATCATTTTTCCTAGGATGATCAGGGAGGGAATTCTAGAAGTCTCTATGACTCATACTTTACACTTATTTTCACAACTTTCATTTTAAGAAATTAGTTTTTCTTTTCAGAAAGTCATCATTAATAATTAGTGGTAATTGCCTTGAGAGGACAAGGACAGCATACCAACTTTTCACTTAGAAAACAGAAGGATAGAGTTAACTGGGTAAATCTCTGACAAATGGACTCCATTTGTTTGGATGGTTGATTTCGCATAAGTGTTTTTGTTTCCTGCTTTCCAGCGTGGGGCGTGTGTCTCCTTACTGTATGTACGTTTGTCTGTATACAGTGTTGGTCAAAGTGAGGCTTACAAACAATATGTTATGACCTAATTTAGAATAGTGTTCCCACCCCCAAAATGTGCCTTTCTGCTGTCAATCATGGGAATATGGCTGGATTTGAGGCCGTAATTTGGCATGGCAAATGCTAGGTCTGTTTTGAGGAAGTGGTTAAAGTGTATTATAAGGTTTGGTTGTGGTTTAAAATGTAAATAAATAAATAATGTATATGGTGTTCCCTCCTTTTCCCCACTGGGTCCCTGAAATCTCGGATAGTACTGTACCCTTTATATACTGATATTTCCTATACTGTACATGCATACGTGTGTTAAAGTTTAATTTATAAATTAGGCACAGTAGGAGCTTAACAAAAATAATTAATAAAACAATTATCACCCAAAAAAAGAAAACAGAAGAATATAAAGTGGAAAGCTTGTTATGCTGTGTTTTCTCAATCATTCTCTCCCTCCCCCACACCTACACATGATTCAATCCTAATGCTTTTGTTCCTTGTACCTTTTGCAGCTTGTATTTTGGATTTTCAGTGTTCATAAGCTCCTCTAATAGAGGGTATATAGGAGGAAAAAAGCACATCATTTTAGTTAATCTTGCTAGCTGTTCAAAACTCTGTTCCCTATTTCTATAGATAACTGAGAATTGGTTAAAATGGCTTCAGCAGAATGAAAATTTATAATGTAAATTAAAAGAATTATGGCCAGACATCAGCACTGAATGCTTTCATTCTTACAGCATGCTTGGGGCATTGAATAGAAAGTAGTTTGGTGGAAACACTGTAGAATTTGTTTTGATTGCCATCTCTTAGTTGGTTTTACTATAGGGAGAGAAAAATGAAGGCAGGGGTATTAGCTATTAAAGGCCATTTGGCAGAGAGTTTACTCAGCAGTGAGTTCTAATTTTTTTTTCTGCCACTCAAGTTATTTGATTTCTTTCTATTGATTTACATAACCTCTTGTAAAAGTTTCAATACCATAAAGCACCTAAAATACAATAAACTATGCTCAATGTTTTTGTGTGTATATAATCCTGGGCATATTTTTTTGCCCAAACTATAGAAATGTTATGGAGTTTGTCACCAACTGTGCTTGAAATTATGTTTCAATAATGTTAAAGTAGCAAGGAAACTTATAACTACCTTATGTTGTTTACAACATCAAATGTTAAATACTAAAGTAGAATTTTTATTATACCTCCTAAACTTTTAAATACGTAACTTTTATTTTTTTATTTTATTTTATTTTATTTTTTTGAGACAGAGTCTCACTCTGTTGCCCGGGCAAGAGTGCCGTGGCATCAGCCTAGCTCATAGCAACCTCAAACTCCTAAGCTCCGGTGATCCTTCTGCCTCAGCCTCCCGAGTAGCTGGGACTACAGGCATACGCCACCATGCCTGGCTAATTTTTTCTATATATTTTTAGTTGGTCAGTTAATTTCTTTCTATTTTTACTAGAGACGGGGTCTCACTCTTGCTCAGGCTGGTCTAAATATGTAACTTTTAAATCCACATAATTGTCCTTTTAAGGAGTAGCTTTAGAGGTAGACTGTCTTGTTCCTTGTGTCCCAAAACTTGGATGTCATGCTGCTGCTATTGTCTTTGAGAAACATACTGCTCTCGTGTTATCTCTGAGTAGCTGTTTAGTATTTTTTGTCTATAATTTTTTTTAATAGTGATGAGGTCTCGCTATGTTGCCCAAGCAAGACTCAACCTCCCGAGCTTAAGTGATCCTCCCACCTCAGCTTCCCAAGTAGCTGCATACCACTGCTGAGTAATTTTTGTTCTGTATTGAAATCTAGAATCGAAAAAATCTGTCATTTTTCCAGGTTTACTTTGATCTGAAGTTTTGTTCCTTACTAATGATTGGAAATGATAGGTGATTGGAAATAACTTCTAAACATTTTCTTAATTTTCATCAGCTGGTTAACAGTTTTTTTCCAATAGAATTTAAAAGGTGATTCTTACTGTGTTTTTAAGGCTAGCAGTTATACAAACAATTATTAACCTAATTACTTCTGGATTAAATTCTAATCCAGTTTACTTGATTTACCCAGGACTAGGTTAATTTTTATTCACATTTTCTGATTTTAATACTAATGTCATTCATGCTGTCTCCTACCAAGAGGCTGCAGTTTGTGAATAGTTATGTGCTCAGAATATCTTAAAATGGCAAATAAAGATGGTTGGGTTCTTCATTGGCCCATATTGCATTGCTAAAGTGTTTACCAATTAAATTCTATAAACTTATATTATTAATAGGGGCTAAACACTGAGATAGATGCAAGAGAAACAAATATTAAATAGAAATAGCCCCTCTCCTGGAGCTCCTAGCTGGTTTTAGTGTTAATATGTTTACTTTTGAGTGACTTTGTAATTATCTGCTTTAAACATCTTTGTTTAAAACAAAAAATCATTACTGTTTTCTGTTGTACCTCAAAAGTTGGCCTGATGAGATTGAAAAACAAATGATAGCATTTAAGTGCATTTATCATCATGATCATTGCTATTTATTAAAGTTACTGCGTATACTTTACTTAAATTATCTCATTTAATCCTGAAGAAAGGCATTATTATCCTCATTTTGCAGATGAAGAAATTGAGACCCAGAGAGATTAAGTAAGTTGCCAAAGATCTCACAACTAGTAAGGGACAGAGCCAGGATTTATGCCCAGGTAGTCTAACTGCATGGCCAGTGGACTAACCATTACCCAGACTGCTTCTGTTTTTTTAAAAATGAAATAACTTCTTTATTTTGAATTGTGAAGTATAAGTATTATAAATTTATCAAATATCCAAAGTATACTTTTTGTCAAGTAAATAGTGTTTTTCTAACTGATAATATATATATAAATTTAAGTTTCTTTGGTTTAAATCAAATATATCCAATATCAGACGTGTGATTTAGTATCATAAGCTTTGAATAATATCCTAACAATATGTTATCCTCTGGGATGAGGCTACATATGAGATTTAGTCATATGCAGAATGCAGTTGATGGTTTAGTTTAACCTGCTTATTGGTTTACTTGGAGAACTCATTCTAGTCAGCTACCTTTAGGCACCACTCATCTGAGCTAAGGCTACTCTTACTTTGGTTATTTTAGAGTTTAAATTTAATCTCGACCAGGCTTGGTGGCTCATTCCTGTAATCCTAGCACTTTGGGAGGCCAAGGTAGGAGGATCCTTTAAGTCCAAGAATTTGAGACCAGCCTGAGCAACATAGCAAAACCCCATCTCTACAAAAAAGAAAAATAATAATTAAAAAATTTAATCTGGTATTGAATTATTAGCATACCATTTTTCATCACATTTTGGTTTCATGCATATTTTGGTTGATACCAGCAAAAGGATAAATGGAGAGAATTTACATCTGGTTTGCTCCCAGGATGTGCTTGAATGAAAATAAATTTGAAAGAGATCTATTATTGTGCTAGTCCTTTATTTGTTGTTTGTCTCTGAAACTTTAAGATTTATAAAACAAGCTTGAAGAGAAAGTGTTTTCATATAGTCTGAGAACCATTGCATTAATATAAGGACAATACTTTTCATATTGCCTTTGAATCCAGTAATCATTTGCTTATTGGATCTATTCTATCCAAGCTTAAGGCTGGTAATATTATTACATATTTGAGAATTTGGTTGCTTCAGTGAATTTATGAGTACTTTTAGTTATCAATTTCTGTACATATCACAAAATGTATCTCTACCAGATTTATATCATCTTATAGGGTACATGGTATTAAATTAAAGAACATTAACACATTAAAGAACATTAACACTGTGTCAGTCAGATACAAGCTTTTTAAATATAGGATATATATGATTGATTTCAAGAAAAATGAAATCATGATTATTCCCTCAGTTTATACTGAGACTGAGTAATTTTTTTCTCTCATAAAGTAAACATCCATTAAGGGCTTAGCCTTTCATGGTTTTTTTACATTTATTTTCAGTGGGTTTTTTTCCCTGATTATTGAAGTAAAAAATGCCTATTATAGAAAATTCGAGAATAGATAAAAGTACAAAAACTGTTTTCCAAGCCGGGTGCTTTCCAAGCAGTGGTGTGCCTCTGTAGTTTCAGCCACTCAGGATGCTGAGGCAGGAGCATCGCTTGAGCCCAGGAGTTTGAAGCCAGCCTGGGCAACATAGTGAGATCCCCATCTCCAAAAAAAGCCAAAAAACTTTTCCGTTATTTGAACATCTAGTAGCATGACTTTAAAAAATACATTCAGTACATTTTTACCCAATAAAACTTATCATGTTGTTTGAATTTAGCTGTTATTCTGTTGTAAAAGGGAAATCTGTCTTTATCTTTTAAATGTATTTTTGGATGAATTATAATTTAAAATAACAGTTTTTATTTAACAACAATAAGGTAATTGAGAAATTTATATATGTTTCATAATATTGCAACCATAAAGAAAGTAATTGAAAATAACATACACTATATAGAGAGAGCACATGTCTTGCAACCTGAGCCATATGAAGCAAAGCCAAGAAATCAAAAGCAAAAAGACCTATAAATAGTCAAAATCAATGCCACAAAACCCAGGATGATAATAATAGTGTTACTAGTAATAATAATAATCAACATAATAATAGTACTGTAGTAACCAGCTACTGAGTATCTGCTGTGTACCAGACTCTTTACAATCATTTTCTCATTTAATAGTCAAGAAATCTACGAGGTGGACATTACCTCCATTTTATATATGAGGAAACAGCCTCAGCTTGTTCATAATCACAAGCTGAAAAGTGGTAGAACAGATCTTTATAACTTCAAAGCCTAAGTACATCATTTGGAGTAAGGAGACTTTCTCTGGCCTTTGCTTAAAACTTTTCTACCTTTTTTAGACACAGTTCTGCGGTCCATAGCAATCTGAGGGCAGCACATTAGAGTTTGTGTGTGTGGGATGAAGGTGGAAGGATGGGATTACTGCTAGAGGCAAGCAGGTTTACACTAAGGGGAAGAAACTGCTACCTAGGCTGAAAGAAAAATGCTGCCAACAAGAAGCCAAGAAAAGTACAGCCTCCTGGATCTAGCTCAGCCTTCCACCATACAGATCAATAGCCTCAATGCCGTTACTGTACTACAGAAAGTAGCCTAGAATATTTAATGTTCAAAATCATAAATTTTTTTTTTGTTTGTTTTTTTGATACACAGTCTTGCTCTGTAGCCCAGGCTGGAGTACAATGGCAAGATCATTTCTCACAGCAGCCTAGAACTCCTGGGCTGAAGTATCCTCCTGCCTTGGCCTCTCCAGTAGCTAGGACTACAGGCACACACCACCACACCCAGATAATTAAAAAAAATTGTTTTAGAGATGGGTCTCACTATGTTTCCCAGGATGATCTCAAACTCCTGGCCTCAAGCAATCCTCCTGCACTGGCCTCCCAAAGTGCTGGGATTGCAGCATGAGCCACTGTGTCCAGCCAAAAATTTATAATCATACAGAAAATCCTAAAGTGTAACTGTTACATTCTCTTTAAGCAGGTGGGAAAATTGTAATACTTTTTACAAAGTTTCCCCCACATGTGATTTTAAGAGTTTTATTGTTTATCGAGGAATTCATTTATATGAAAGGTATATCTGAATAGTGTTCACATAAAGGATTATTAGTATACAGTGTTTGTTTTATTATATAAAATGTGTCACATTTATTATAGATATTAGAAAACATTAATTAGGCCACTCCCTTATAAGTGGAAATATAAGTTAGTTTAGCTTTATAGAGTCAGTTTGTCACTATATTTTTTCAGGATGTACAATGATTTATCAGTTCCAATTCCAGAAATCCTTTCTGCAGAAATATTTGTATAAGTACATGTAAATTTTTGTTGCATCTTTGTCATAGCACAAAACTGGAAACTATACAGAAGCCAATTGAATACTGGAGGTGAATTTACATTTACTGACACAGAAAGATATCCATGATGCATGAAAAAGACAAACTGAAAACAAAACATACATTTTGTTTAAAATCCAAAAAAGTACAACAAAAAAATTACTATGCATGTGTTTATATATGCATCTAGGTAAAAAAGTCTGGAAATAGAAATTCTATACTGACCAGTCACTTTTTACTTTATATAATTATATATTTTTATAAGTACTTATTATAGTTCTTTTTTAAAAACTCACACATATTTTAAAGATAAGAAACTAAAATCTTTAATGGTATAAACTTATATTATTAATGTTTCTGCTATACTGTAGAATATTGATTTTCAAACCTGACTGTGCATCAGAATCATTTGGAGGGCTTGCTAGCCTCACACCCAGAGTTCCTGATTCGGAAGGTCCAGGGTGGGGTTGAGAATTTGCATTTCTAAAAAGTTCCCATGTAATGCTGATGGTGAATGTCCAGAGACCATGTTTTGAGAAATGCTATTGTGTAAAAATGATTTATCAGAAGTGCACTCATACTGCTTTACGAAACTAGCAATTTTAGAAGTCAAATCAGTCTTTTAATGATTCTTAGAGTGGAAATCTATTTTTCTAACTAAATATGTGAAACTCAATTTAAGGAACTGGAACTTGGTCCTAAGAGTGATATTCTTCTTCCATTTTCAAAATGGAAGTTTGTCATGTTTCCATAACCAACAGTTACGTTATCAAGGAGTTAAATTAGCATTGTGATGGTTTAAATTACCTAGAATATGATCTTAAAAAATATATATGTTAAGTAGCCCAACAGGAAAGTGATAATTGGAAAAATCCTGAGACTAAAAGTAATTATGTAGAATATCAAAAGCAATGAAATTGCTTGTTTCTCCCTAGGGAATCTGAAATATCACCCAAATAAGTCACTGTTAGTGTGGACTCATGGAAATGATAAACTTGGACTGTAAATCTTAAAATAGCTAGTCTAGTAGCAGCATTTAAATTCTATATCATGAGGCTTTAGGAAGGGCTGTTAAGAGTTCTCTAATCTATAAGCTTGTTACATAGAGGAAAAAGTAAATCTGATCTTGACTCCTTACTTTTAACAAGTTACATCTGGCTAGTCAAGGGTGATATAAATGACTTGGGGAAATAAATGGGCATTAGTAGATGCTAATCCAGAATTCACCGAAGAACACAAAAAATGATTCTTGGGTTTTTTTCTTACTATTCATTTTTCTTGACTTGACAGGGAAGTCACATTGCCCTAGGTCATACAGTACCAGGCTGACTATTACCTTTTGTCATATATCACTCCACCCACTCCTCCTGCTTGACAGAGTGAGTTCTGTTTTATATATGACTGCTGAAATAGTAGGCACCACTCAAGATTATTTTTTCATGTACTAACTGGTAATAAAGAGAATGAATGGACAGATAGGTGAGTTTTTTTTGTTTTTGTTTTTTGAGACAGTCTCACTCTGCTGCCCGGGCTAGAGTGAGTGCCGTGGCGTCAGCCTAGCGCACAGCAACCTCAAACTCCTGGGCTCAAGCGATCCTTCTGCCTCAGCCTCCCACGTAGCTGGGACTACAGGCATGCGCCACCATGCCCGGCTAATTTGTTCTATATATTTTTAGTTGTCCAATTAATTTCTTTCTATTTATAGTAGAGACGAGGTCTCGCTCTTGCTCAGGCTGGTTTCGAACTCCTGACCTTGAGCATTCTGCCCGCCTCGGCCTCCCAGAGTGCTAGGATTACAGGC
>CAUYRT010008669.1:0-17006 GCA_963574885.1 Lepilemur ruficaudatus | reverse complement strand
TTCTCTTCCCTCAAGTAGATCACAGTCTGTGGAACAAACCAGTAGGTGGGAAAACAGTCTGATACACTCTTTGCCCAGTTTGCTAGAGAGACACTCTGGAGGGAGGCCAGTTCAGGCTTGAGGTGAGTCTCGAAGAATGAGAAGGAATAAATGAATGCATGAACGAGTGAATGACTCAAAAGCTTTCTACCTTTAAGATAATTCCCCACCTCCTTGACACAGAGGACCGAAGATAGGCCCCTTCATTACCCGAACACCAGTGAATGCTTCAATTCGATGTAATCACTGCATATTGAGCACCTGCTGGGATCTCGTTATGGGAGGACATGGCAATGGATTAGATCAGGAGTCCACAACTTTTTCTAGAAAGGGCCAGATAGTAAATAGTTTTGGCTTTGCTGGTCATGTTGTTTCTGCAGCGGCTACCTCGTTCTTCCATTGTAATGCAAAAGCAGTCACAGACAATGTATAATCACATGGGCGTGGCTTTGTTCCAATAAAACTTTATTTACAAAAACATTTGACTTCTAGGCCATACTTTGCTGACGCCTGAATTAGATAAACAAAGTTCCCAATCCAATCTCTCGCCCACCCTACTTCTCATCAACTTACGGCTGTCTTTCTGCACGTGCTGTGTTCCCTCCACCTCCACACTTCTGTCCCTGCTTCTCCATCTGCTTGGAGTGACTTTTCACCCTCTACCTCTTTGTGGTCTCCCTAAAATATCTCCCGAACCCCAAACCTTACACAGAGTGCACACTTCTTTACCTGGTGAACTCCTACTGAGTCTTTCAAAGGATGGCCAAAGTTGCTTTTTGACGTATTTTGCTAAGTTGCTAAGTCTTCCAAAAAACAATACAGCATCCCCCACTTACATTATATTGAAATTACATTTTACAAATGGTTGTTTTTGTAAAGGACTCCAGAATTTATAATTCTCAAAATTAAACATTTTAGGAGTGCTTTGTTCTAACTTTTTTATAATCTCCTTGGACGTTTGATAGTATCTGCTTTTAAAAGAATTTAAAGCAAAATTTTTAAAGCCATGCTTCTGCCTTAGATTAAACCTTGGAGCTCCAGTCATTCACTCATGTGTCGAAATCGGCCTGAATTTAATTTTTGAGGAATAAATCAGCCCTGAGGAAAAGGAAGAAACTAGAAAATCATCTAAACAATGCCAGGGAGTGTGATGAATGGCGGTGGGGCGGACTTATATTCAGGTGTATTTTGTCTTAACCTACTCAGCCTCTACGAAGTAATTTAATCATCCCCATTGTTCTGTCCCTAACTAGTAAAACAGGATAATTGTACAACAGGTACTTGTTAGTGAGTATACTGTGAGAGGTAATGTTGCTCAACCCTTAATAAAAACCCAGTGATCGTTGGAGTAGGTAGTCAGTTAAGTATGAGCAAGGGAGGAAGGAACAGAAAAGTAAGTCAAATTCCCATGAAGACTCAGAAAAGTGGAAGCCCACAGTCCTTAAAACTAAGACTGATGATAAACAAACAATGCTTGAACGAACAGGCCTGGGGAGAAGAAAGAGCCATTAATTTCCCCGCATTGCACAGGTGCAAAGAGACCTTCCCCCATTACATCACTATTGCAATAAGTTAACACTATGGTTTTGACCCTCGTTGTGGGAAAAACAGGGGAACTATAAGAACAGAATGAACACTGACCACCTAGCCTTCTTTGACTTCAACAAGTACAAACAGCAACCACTCGGGTTCGGGGCAGTTGCCCTCTTCCAGCTACCCGTCCCCCGACTTGGGAGTGCACTTTCCCCTCTGCACAAGCCTTTCCTAAGCCTGTGGCTTTCACTCAACAAATTTGCCACCTTCGCTCAGTTGTGTGCTTGTCCTGACATTCCTTTCTGCCACATTAACAAGAACCTTTACACTGGTGACAAGATGATTATTCAAAATAATATTAGCTAGTGGCCCCCTAATGACCTCTTCGAGATTGCCACTCAAATTCCCATGAAGACTCAGAAAAAGTGGAAGCCCGCAGTCCTTAAAACTAAGACTGATGATAAACAACTGTCAAAACAGAGAATTGGGGCTCACCACATAGCAGATGGAAATGGACGGAGAACAGCCGACCTGGGCTTCACTCATGGTATCCCCTGCCTCCATCGTACGAAAAAGTTAGGAAGGTCTTTTGATTTTGTGTATACACACACACACACACACACACACACATATTCACTTTTGTCATCGGTCCTAATTCAGAGACTCAGGG
Organism: Lepilemur ruficaudatus; assembly: GCA_963574885.1. NCBI lineage: Eukaryota > Metazoa > Chordata > Mammalia > Primates > Lepilemuridae > Lepilemur > Lepilemur ruficaudatus. Next base: position 14,764 of record CAUYRT010008669.1, on the reverse strand, counting down.
TCTTTACCAACCTGCTCCTCCTTATCCTTCAGATTTTAGCTAAAATATCACTTCCTCAAAGACCACTTCTGTAAACACTCGATTGAAAGTAGTCATTCCCCCATATAAGAACCTATTTATATTCTACTAAACATTTAGTTCAACATGACCTAAACGTGATCTCTTGTTTAGATGTTTCTTTGTTCACAATCTGTGTCCCCCCATTAGAATATAAACCACGTGAGAACAGGAACCATGTCCTCCTTGTTCACTACTGTTTCCATAGCAACTGCCACAGTTCCTGGGACATGGTGGGCACTCAGCAAAGACATCTTGGGTGTGTGAATTAAGTAACCACTTGGGAAAAACAAAGCTGGACCCCTGTCTCACACCATTCACAAAAATAATTTTCAGGTAGATTATGAGTTAAATAGAAGATGATATGAACAAAATGTTTTTATAACTTTGAATCTGGAGAGATTTTCATTGAGCAACACACAAAAAAAATCTTGAGCATAACAAAAATTAAAGTAATTTAACTATAAAAATTAAAAAAAATAATTCTCCACATGAGAAAGTACCAAACAACAGATGGAAAAATATTTGTGACCCAGTAGACTAAACATTAATATCTGGAGCTGAAAAAGAATTCCCACTAATCAGTAAGAAAAAAGGCAAAACAAACAAGAAAAAAAAAGGCAGAAAATAGGAATGGGACATTCATGAAGAAAAATATACATAACAACTAGTGAACATGAAAAGATGCTCATTCTCACTATTAATGAGTAAATTATAAATTAAAACAATAATATGCTATAATTTGGTCAAAAGTTAAAAAGATAATATCCTACTAAAATTAAGGATGATAAGTAATGTTCTGGTCAAAGAAAATGTAGGGAAAGGGCACTCTTATACGTTGCTGCTGGAAGTGTACTTTCGTAAATCTCGCTAGAGGTAAATCTCGCTAGTAGTACCCAAACAATCTTAAATGTGCATGTCTTTAAATCCAGAAATTTTTCTTTTAGGATTCATCACTAAATAAATACTTACAAATGTGTGTTAAGATCTGTACATTCACCATGGATAAATTTTGTCTCAGTAAAAAATAAAATGAAATTTTAAAAATTCATAATATTAAATAATTAATAACGGGGGGAACTTTTCTTGAAGAAATGTCAGATTTCTAGTTGGTTACAAAGGATGAAGGAGGCAGAGACATGGGCAAAAGTTTTCCTGCCTGTTTGCACAGCTGCTTTCAAGTCCATGTGCACATAAGACTACTAGACCTCTGTGTGTTTAATAGTCACCCTCCATAACAGCAGGCCCTGGCAGCCATCTCACACTCCCTGGCAGAGGCTTCCGCAAATCTGGTTCACAGGACAAGGACTGGTTCCTGAGACACATCCACAACCACTGCTCTCTAATGATGGCAGATGGCGTTCTGCTGATAAAAGTGCAAGACTTCAAGAAAGAAACTGCCAAATCTTACATAATCCATCTAGGACTGTGTAGAGTAAATACATAAATAACAATAACATCAATGGGAGCAAAACTTAAGTAGACATGCATTGATTTTACATGAATCCCCAGCAGCAGACAAGGGAGATTAGAAGGAAGAATGTCATTTGGAAGCCAGTGCAAAAGTATCTCTGTATCCGCACATCACAGCCCGAGCTTGCACTGGGGCTGTGCAGGGAATAGCAATGGCTCATTTCCATTCCCTGGAGGCTCCGAGGCGGCTCAGGAAGAGGCGAGAGCAAACACAAGCTGCTCAGCCTCCACTGCTCCTTCCTGTCCCCATCCTCCTGCTTTGCTCCAAAGCTAGAATGGAGATAAGGACCCCGTCTGTGAGATAAGGACCTCAAATGGGAGTTAACCTTAGTTGTCAACAACAAAAAGACAACTTAAATAAAAATGCAGAAGTGAACTTTTTTATATGAAACCTGTAGAACTAGAGAGCTTGCTCCATGAAAGGGTCAGAGCAGGGCATCTGAAAACAGGAAACAAAGGGCACAGAGGTAAGAGCAAGAACGCCAGCCTCCCTGAGACCCGCTCCCTCCCCATTCCCCGTCTCTCACGCCCACCTCCTGTCCAACAAGCAGCCCCATTACAGCCCAGGTGAAGCCATCACTGGTTACTCTTGAAATACCTACACGGTTGTCTCAGTCACTGGTACATATGAAACACAGTCTCTGTTCCCAGGGCAGGCTAAAAATGACATGTCAGAGGAATTTCCAAGTATCAAAGCAGATTGAGCACAAACATCAAACTTGACCATTCCCTCCCCATCCCATTCCTTACTTGTGAAATAGCAGCTAAAATTATCAATGAAATCTTAGAATACAGGGAAATTACATCAGAGAGTTGAGAAAGAATGTCACCTGCATGTCATTCATTCAGCAAGTCCCAGGCACTGTCCTAGGTGCTGTGCTGAATGTTTAAGTGTTCAGCTGTCTCTGCTAAATACAGAGGAGAAGCAGGAGTCTGACGGGTAGGACTTTGAAATAGATAAGCTCTTCCTGGGATCCTCTAATGAACAGCTTGTTTGAAACCCGTTCACCTGCTGTGAGCTCCCTGACGATCAGCACTCGTAAATACAAACAGCCTCTAACACTTTTTTACTGTCTCGCTTTAAAGAGCAAACCAAGATAATTGAAAGCAGGGACTTTCAACTGGTATTTATATACCCATGTTCACAGCAGTGTTATTCACAATAACCAAAAAGTAGAAGCAACCCAAATGTCCATCAACAGATGAATGGATAAATAAAATGTGGTCTAGATATATAATGGAACATCATCTGGCCTTAAAAAAGAATGAAATTCTGATACCTGCTGCAACATGGATGACCCTTGAAAATACTTTGCTAAGTGAAATAAGCCAAACATAAAAGGATAACTATTGTACGATTACACTTATTATTGTACTTAGAATAGTCGAATTTATAGAGAAGGAATAGTGGTTACCAGGATCTGGGGGGAGAGGGAAATGGGATTTAGTGTTTTGTAAGTAGAGGGGAAGATGAAAAAGTTCTGGGGGTTGGGGACGGTGGTGACAGTTGCCCAGCAATGGGAATGTACTTAATACCACTAAACTGTACACTCAAAAATGGATAAAATGATAGATTTTATGTATATTTTACCACAGGAAAGAATATGGCTAGCAAAAGATAACCAGACATTTAAAAAAGTCCTATAATAGGCACATAGAAAAACAAACAAATATAAATAAGAAATAGATCATGCAGAGATGACTCCAGGAGCAGAAGAAAAACCTGTATCTTTATCTGTGTCTTTAGTGGAGTAAAAGAAGATATTGCCCCTGCGGACTGCATATTGCAAAAAGAACAGCATACTACGCCAAAGAACTTTCTAGCAACAAAGAAAGGACTCTGAGGAATTAAAACATTTGATAACAAAAATTCAATAATAGAATATAAAGTTGAGGGACTATCCCATAAATGGATGGAAAGATCAGAATGTAGAAAATAATGGAGAAAAGAATATTTTTCAGAAATTATAATATCTTAATTATCAGACTTTCAGACAGCAAAGAAAATATAGAAAAGGAAAGAATCCAAGGAAATAACAGTAAAGCATTCTTTCAGAACTGAAAAGTCTAAGTGTCCAGATTGAAGGAGCCCATAAAATGCTCTGCGGGATGGATAATAAAAAGTAAAACAAGGCACAGCATTTTGAAATTTCAGAAACCCAGGTATTTTTTGAAAAGTTTCTAAAAGTATCCAGAGAAGAAAAACTAATAGGTCGTATAGTAAGAACAAGAACTCCGAAGCACAATAAACTTCTTATAAGCAATATAAGATGCTAGGATATCTTCTTTCAGCCTCCACTGGGGTCATGCTTGAAAAGTAGTTGGGGAGCAGAATTAGGGGTCTCAATAGGGGAAAGGAATTCCTCTAAAACTGATTTATGTGATTAACTGTACACCTCGGTAATCTCACTGAAAATCATTTAATTGTACACTTAAAATGGAGTAAAGGCATGATATGTAAAGAAAAAAAGATGCTAGGATATAATAAAGCAAAGTCTTTGAAATTCTGAGGGAAAACTTATTGCCTGGAATTTTGTACCCTCCTAAACTATAATACAAATTGAGTATAAGAAAGAATGCAGGTGTTTTAAGACATTGATGAAGACTGAAAACATTCCTTGCTCTGCAACCTTTCTTTGCTACCAAGGAAGAAGAAAACACTAAACCTAACATAGGATGGGAAGGAAATCCCAAGATAACAACCGTGGTTTAGAGCCTTTAATGTAGGTTTAAATTCTGCAATTAGACTTTAATGCCCTTATTTTTCTTGACATCTAAGCAACAACAGCTTGCATTATCTGATCTAATCTTGCTGATGAGCCCTATAAAGTAGATATGATTTTAAACCCCGCCTGAGTTAAAGGCCAGATAGGCTGAATGTCAGGTGCACAAACAGGTTTTGAGGGGAAGATAAGAACTTCTGGATACATTGAACTTGACAACAGTTGGATATATGAGTCGGAAGCTTAGGATAGAGGTCTGGCTGGAGACATGAGTTTTATAAGTAAAATAAAGTTATAGGAAGGAAAGACATCACCGATGGAAGCAAACATTTTAAAAACAAAGAGTTGAAAACCATAAGAAAAATGATAATAAATAAGATAATAGATTGGAATCAAGATACTAGACATATTAATAAAATTTATATTAGAAAAAATAATCCATGACCTGTAGAAATACTAGAAACTACCAACAAAACGGTTTTTGCAATGTAGCTGGAAAAATTAGTGAACAGAGACCAAGACCCAGAGCTCTCAGTTAAATTGTTATATGAGAGAGAGAGAAAGAGAGACAAGAAGATGTTTCCAGATAGAAAATGCTGGTTACTAATTTTTTTTTTTTTTTTTTTTTTTTTTTATAGAGAGTGTCTCTCTCTCTTGCCTGGACTGGAGTGCGGTGGCATCAGCCTAGCTCACAGCAACCCCAAACTCCTGGGCTCAAGTGATCCTCCTGCCTCAGCCTCCCAAGTAGTTGGGACTACAGGAGCATGCCATGATGCCTGGCTAATTTTTCTATTTTTAGTAAAGACGAGGTCTCGCTCTTGCTCAAGCTGGTCTCAAACTCTTGGCCTCAAGCCATCCTCCTGCCCTGGCCTCCCAGAGTGCTAGAATTGCAAGTGTGAGCCACCGCGCCCGGCCAGTGCTGGTTACTATTAAGAGAACCAACCTCCCCATGAGTCTCATGCTTCCGTCAGGAGCAATTTCTGTGAGAATGACACTCCTGGCCTTTTGTTCTACCTGCAGTGATTTCTCAGGAACCCAACGCCTTTGGGGCAGCTGCTGGAAAATGCGAATCCGAAAGGAACCCTAAAATGTCACTGGGATAAGCTGGTTAAAAGTAATCTGTCCCACTTTTAAAAGCACATCTCTGCTGAGGTCTTTTGCAACTTACTGATGGAGTCCCAGTTAGTTGAAATTCTCAATCTAAACAGCTCATGGTGTAGTACCTTTTACTCAGAAGAAGACTTTTTTTTATGATATGCATTTTAAAACTTTTAATATGACTTCCAAGAAGCAGACTGAAGAAACCTCCAGTGAGATCAAGAACACACACAAAAGGGAATATTTTAGAGAATTTCTCAATAATTCTGCTTTGCCCTATTGAAGTATATTAACAAATGTAATTTTTGTTAATAAAAAACATCATTTGCTTTCAACCTCTCACTCTTCCCCGGATAAATAAATATTGAACAAATGTGTAAAGAATACTGGTCTAGGCCAGGCGCGGTGGCTCACGCCTGTAATCCTAGCACTCTGGGAGGCCGAGGCGGGTGGATCGCCCAAGTTCAGGAGTTCGAAACCAGCCTGAGCAAGAGTGAGACCCTCCCCTGTCTCTACTAATAATAGAAAGAAATTAATTGGCCAACTAAATATATATAGAAAAAATTAGCCGGGCATGGTGGTGCATGCCTGTAGTCATGGGAGGCTGGGGCAGAAGGATCACTTCAGCCCAGGAGTCTGAGGTTGCTGTGAGCTAGGCTAATGCCACGGCACAAAACCCCGGGAAACAAAGGGAAGACACTTTCTCAAAAAAAAAAAAAAGAATACTGGTCTAGAGGAGGTCCAATCAGCCTGGGGTGCCCACACGTCACCATCTGGCTCTGCTGCCAGGCGTGTGAGGACAATGTGCATGTCGTGTATTTATTATCCTTGATCTCATCCAAATGCTACCTTGTATGGAGGAGGAAACTGAGGCTCACTTAGACTGAGCCACTTATCCATAAAAATGCAATGATCAACGGTGGAGCTAGGATTGTAATTGGTGCCACCATAATCCCGAAAGACACAATCCTGAAAGCCGAGTTCTGGGGAAGGGATTGGTGTGTTCTCAGTTGTATGCATGGTAGTTGCATTACGTTAGGTGCATCATGTTGTGCAGAACTCCTACCCTGTTATTGTCTTTATTTGGAAATTAAGTATGGTTTAAGGAGATGCACATGGTTGCCAAATTGGCAAGGGGTGGACCTGCAGCCTTAATTTTAGGTGTCAACTTGACGGATTAAGGAGTATGTAGAAACCAGGTAAAGCATTATCTTGGGTTGTGCCTCTGAGGGTGTTTTCAGAGGAAATTACTGTGTGACTCTGTCTGGACCAAGTGGGGAAGATCCGTCCTCAGTGTCAGCAGGCACCATCCAAGCAGCCTGGGGCCTGGAGCAAACACATAGAGAAGGCAAATTAGTCTCTGAGAGCTGGGACTGACTTTTCTCCTGCTGCTTTGCACATCAGAAATTTGACCCCACGAAAATGTATTGTTGACTGTATGTGTAAGCATTGTGTCTGTATGTAAAACGTTGAAACTTCCTTGATCAATGAAGAGAAGTCCTTTTTGTACATCTGCATTTGTGAGAGAGAAAATTTCTCAAGGCTAGACTCTTTGGGAGGCTGCATATGTGGTGACCCACCACTGTTTTCAATCCATAAACCTAAGTCGACAAAAGCTTTAGGTTGCTGGTCACAGTGTTTCAGATGACCACAGTTACAGAGCCGGATGCACACAGTTGCCAACCATAGTGACACGCATTTATATATCTCCCCTTTTGACCTACTTCCTTATGAATATGCTTCATCTGCTCATAAGTGTTACACCCATGCAACTGTCATTCATATGTCTGAGTGTTTATTCTTGCAAGAATATGTATGTTATTGCCTACTTTCTTGTGTAAAGTGGTCTATGAATTTCTGTCATGTTTTTATGTTTCACAAATAAATTCCCTTTTAACATGTAAATAGATGTCTTTTAAAAATTTTTTTAAATTATTTTTTCAAGAATTATGTTTTCGGATTTTGATCTTTCAGGGTTGTGATTTTCGGGATTTCAACATTCAGAATTACGGCATTGGGGATTGTGTCTTTCGGGATTATGGCCCAAATCTGTTTGTAATCCATGTCTCCTGCCTGCTGGTTGAGCTCACTGTCCCGCCAGCAGACACAGGCTCGGGACACACAGAACTGGAGCAGCGTAGGCTCAGGCAGTGCCGAGGTGCTCACATGTGGAGGGAGGCCAGACAGGTGAACCAGCGCCTGCAGAGCCCCTTGGCCTTCCCGGGGAACACAGTCAAAGACCTTTCAGAATCCTCAAACCCGCCATTGCTTTTAGAGCCCTTCGTGCTCCCATCGGCACTGAAAGTCGAAGCCTTTTTTGACAAAGAAACATATTTTTAACACTCCGTGAGAGTTGCTATGCACAGAACAATAGAGAACCACAAAATAATCCAAGCTCATTCTTGCCTCGTGGTCTTGGTGCCAGCTGTTAGCTCTGGTAGGAACGTCCCCTCCCCTCGTCTCCACGTGGCTGGTCCCTCTTGTCATTGCAAGTCTTCTTTCTTAATTTGCTCTTCATTGTGGTGAAATAAACATAATGTTACATTTGCCATTTTTACCAATTTTAAGTGTACAATTCAATGGCACTAAGTACGCTGACAATGTTGTACAGCCCTCGCCACAGTCTCTTTCCAAAATTTTTATCACCCCAAACAGAAACTCTGTACCCATTAAGCAATAACTCCCCGTTCCCCATGCCCTCCCCAGTGCCTGGTAATTGTTAACCCCCTTTCTATCTCTAGTAATTGCCTATTCTAGATATTTCATATGAGCAGAACCACACAATACTTGTCCTTTTGCGTCAGCTTATTCTATTTGGCACAATGTTTTCGAGGTTCATCCGTGTTGTAGCATGTCAGAACTTCCTTCCTTTTTATGGCTGAGTCATATGCAGTTGTATGGAGGGACCACATTTTGTTTCTCCGTTCCTCCGTCGGTGGACGCGTGGGCTTTTTCTCACCCTTTGGCTGTTGTGAATAGTGCTGCAGGGAGGCAGGTCTCCCTCCACCTCCCACTTTCCGTCACATCACTCTGCCTCACCATGAAATCAAATCATTTTCCTTGTCTCACCCCCACACCTCCTGTCAAAAGTACGGTCCATGGGAAAAGAAAACCTTTTTATTCATCCCTGTATCTCCACCCTGGAATCCTAGTAGAGGGGCTGACACGTAGTAGGTACTCAAAAAGTGTGTGTTGAATGAATGAATAGAAAAAAACAAGAATGATTTGCAAAGACTGGGCAGATGACTAGGCTCATGAACTTGCTAACTGACTCTTCCTATCATCCCACCGCAGCGCAATTCATAGACAGTCATACCTCACCAAGATAACGAATTACTTGCTATCGTGGGCCTTTGGGGCGTGGTACATAAAGTATAATTCACAAATGTTAAATCCTCAATGATCTATTGCATCATAGTGGAAAGTTGCTGCAATGGTGACGTGGGCAAATGACCCGGGACATAGAAACACAGTGAGTAAAAGAAGTGGGATGAACACAGAAAAGAAGCTTTCATAGCTCTGTGCCATGGACAAATGGCTGTCAATGTCCTTCCTACACACAAAGAGAATGTCACCAGCATAATTGGCCCAGAGACGCACGTCGGACAGTGCTCCAGCCTGGGAGCTCCCAGCCACTTTCTGCCCTGGCAACTCCCTGAGGCGTCCCCTGATTTAATAGGTCTCTCTGTCCCCGAGGACGTGGCCCACACACCTCTCTGAGAGGGACTTCTTCCCGTTGATCTCCGCCCTGGGGGACTGTAGAGAGTTTCAGTCAGTGCACATTGATCCCATTACTGCTATGACATGGCTATTTCCTGGGGCAGGGAGATAATCCAGTTCTGTTCCTTTTCAGCACACAGGCATAAAACCATACTATATAAAATATTATGTCAGGCGTAGCACTATCCAGCTCAGCATTCTGTTCCTGACACCAGGAGCAAGGGATATTTTTGAGCGACTCTAGTACTTGTTCCACCTGACACAGAAGCCACACCCTTCGTGCTCTCCACCAAGTCCCTCTGTGCCCCTGAGTCCTGCTCCCCCTTTCTCTGTGAGCCGTCTCATGTCACCCTGGCTGGCTCCACTCAGCACATGCCCACTGGCCTCCTGCAGGTTTCTGGGACCTGTGCTGGGGACCAGAGTGAAAATGATAGACGAAGCATGGCCTCTGCCCCCTAGGGCTTCACCATGGAGCAGGAGAGGCAGAAAATAAATAGGTAGCCATAAGATGCTTAGTAAGTGCTTAGAGTTTGCCATTAAGCTCTGTGAGCATACCAATGAATAAAGGGTACCAAGGAGATCTGACATTTTATTTGGACCCTGAAGGTGATTAGAAGGTCACCAGGTAGGCAGAGGGTAGAAAGGGAGTCCAAGAAAGAGCACGCACAGAGGCACACAGAATTGAAAATACGTTCAGCAAACAGTGCACTTCAGCCTAGGGAACCTAGAGGGTGAGTAGTGGCTGGAAATGGGGCCAGAGAGGTGGGCAGGATCCCGACTGTGAACACTTCTTCGTGCAGGCTACAGAGTTTGGACTTAATCTTGCTGCAAATTGAGACCTAGCAGAAACTTGTGAGCAGAGCGAGACTGAATTGACCAGTGTTACTGGATGAACATGAGGGGGAGAGACAGATGTCAAGGATGCCTCTAGGAGTGTGTGGCTTGGCCCGTGTAGTGGGAGCAGGAGGAATGCCACACACATTGGTAGGAAGGAACAGAGAAGGCAAGAGAAGAAAGAGATGGGAGTGGGCGGTACCGCAGCTGAAGAATGTGTGAGGCGGAAGGAAATGGGCGAGGCCAGAGACACCAACTGCAGGCAGGGGAGGGGGTAGCCAAAAGGGGTGATGGGACAGAAAGCTCCATTCTCCCGCAGGAAGAATGGGAGGAGAGCTCAGTGAGCACAGTGCCACGGGTGTCCCAAGGGGAAATGAGCATCGCAAGTCACATGCTCCATAAATGTTGATCAGCTGAAGGCCTAAAGGTGGTGACAGAACTTGAGAATGAAGAAATCTTTGGTGGCCTTAGGAGGTTCAGTTTCAGCAGAGAGGTAGCAAAAGGAAGTTGGGTTGTCACTGGGTGAGAGCAGTGGTTCATGCCACGGCTGCACATTAGAATCACTTGGGAAACTTTTGAAAATGCAAATGCCTGGGTCCCAAAGCCAGAGGTTCTGGCTTAATTGGCCTGGGGTGAGGAATCAGCCTGGGGATGTTTAAAGCTCTCCCACACCTTGGACTCCACTGGGCAGCAGAGGTCAATGACCAGCCGTGAAGAGCAAGTACAGACAGCCTGGGCAGGGACAAAGGGAGGGCTCTGCAGGCAGATCTGGAAAAGGAAGCAAAGACAGAAGAAAATGGAAAAAAAGTATGTGGGGGAGGAAATGAGGACGTGATTATACAGGGGGACAAAGCTTGGAGAGAGAAAGAGACAGTAAAGATGTGACAGAAGAAATTAAATTTTTGCTAGAGAAGAAAACTGAAAGCAAAGGAGTCAGCGGTGCTGATGGAAATGTTAATTTCGTGATGAGTAATAAGTTCTTCAGATACAATCACAAAGGAAGTAAATACAGGTAAAAATGTAGAAAAATTTAGAAGTACAAATTTAGAAGGGGCATGCATGAGATAAATCACCTCTGATGACCTTTCCGCTCTCTGCTGAGCCTCAGCTGGGCAAGTGCTGGGACTGGAGAGCGTGACCGGGGCCCGGGGCGGCCAGGGCAGGAATGGGGGAGAGTAACGAGAGATAATTAGGAGATGCCTGAGCAGTGCTGGCAGCCCAGCTGAGGCTGGAAACCTCATGCATTTGTAATGGAACCAATTTGGCATGGCTATGTGATTTTTCTATAGCATCAGAGGGGAGAGAGGAAGAAAACAAGCAGTAGGATGGACACAGGACTGGGGACGGAAGGAGGACAACGAGACAAGGGAGATGGGGTGTGGAGAGAGAGCCCTTACAGGGATGGGGCAGCGAATCCAGCAGAGGAAGGGGAGAAGGGCGAGGCTAAGAGAGGTATGATAGCCTGCAAAAGCAGGTGCCAGTTGTATCCTAGCACATCAATAAGGCTTTGTATCAGGGTTCCGCAGAGGAACAGAATCAATAGGAGATACATTTCTATGATTTATTATAAAGATCTGGTTCTCACAGCTATGGAGGCTGAGAAGTCCCATGTTCTGCCATCTTCAGACCGGAGACCCAGGAGAGCCAATGACATAAATTCCAAACCAAAGACTTGAGGGTTGATGGCTTGAGTCCCCATCCAAGTTCAGAAGACCAATGTCTCAGCTCATGGGGTCAAGCAGAGAGAAACAGAGAGCTCCCCCTTCCTCTGCCTTTTTGTGCTATTCGGGCCCTAACTGGGTTGGACGAGGCCCACCCACACTGAGAAGGGTAGAGTACAAGAGAAACCAGGTTTCTTTGCTCAGCCCATCAAGTCAAAGGCTAATCCGTTCTAGAAATACTCTCCCAGACACACTCAGCAACGATGTGTAACCAGACATCTGGACATCCCAGTTCAAGTTGGCACATAAAACTAACCATCATGAGCTCTATGACAGTAGCACTTACTGTAACCTTTGGGGTGGAGGCACTCAGCATCACGCTGAGAGCTTCACACGCATGGTCTCCCTTAGTCTTCTCCTACTTCACAGAAGAGTAACTACAGTTCAGAAAAGTCAGATTACTCTGGACTTCTCTGACTCCAAGGCTCATGCCCAGAATGTCTGGCCCAGGGTTGCAGAGCTAGATTTCTGAGCCTATGGATTTTGTAGGTTCAGTCATCACAAGTGATGAACAAGGTACAGGAGGTGGCGATAGGAGTGGACTGGGGAAGTGAATGAAAGTTGGGGAAGTCCGAGCAGTCTGTGGCTGGAGAGTGGAATGGTTTAGCAGCCAGGGTGCTGAAGCTGTGCCGAGGTCCAGGAGCCAGGGACCACAGAGATTACAAGAAAAAAGTGTAACTTCCCAGAAGGGATCACATGAAGAAGAACCAGCCTAAAGCCAACTGGAAAAGATGTTTCAGCACCATGGAGACTTGAAACTTGGCAAGAGGTGGCATCTCTCCCTTTGCAGGGTTCTCAATGGTGTTGAGGGTCTCCAAGACCACTCTCAGGTTCAATGGTTCACTAGGAGGACTCACAGAACTCAGAAAAGCTGTTATACTCATGGTTATAGTGAAAGGACACAGATTCAAATCTGCAAAGGAAAAGGATGTATAAGGTAGAGTACAGGAGAAACTGGATTTGAGCTTCCACTTGTCTTCTTTCAGGAGAACAGCACAAATAGGGCTTAATTCTCCCAGCAATGATGGGTGACAGCACATACAAAGTATGGCCAGCCAGGGAAGCTCACCCACACCTCGGTGTCCAGGGTTTCTATTGGAGGTCAGTCATGCAGGCACGGAGAACTGGCATGACTGACCTTAGCTATTCAGTCTCCAGCCGCCAGCCCAGATGTCAAACTGATACAACATGGTCTAGGGCCCAGGCAAACAAAAGCAGTTCACCACAGATCACATTGTTAGCATCAGCTACCTAGCATGGCCCAAGGCCCCAGGGATACAAAAACATTCTTATCAGGCAGGATACTCCAAGGGCTTAGAAGTTCTCTCCAGTAAAGTACAAGTTATTTCTTTGTAACGTGCAGCGTGTGGGCACCCCGTGCCATCTGAGTTAACCCTTGACTGCCCACCAGTGCCAGAGACCTGAATGGACCAGGTATGTGATTCCTGAGGTCCCCTCTGACACAAAATATCCCAGGGGGCAGGGATGACTCAGTCACTTGAAGGTCAACTTTTCATTTAAAGATAGAATGTCATCCTCTGAGTTTACGGCTCATGATGAATTCAGTCTCTCAGGCTGACCCAAGAAGTACTTTAGAACATTCTATACTCTCTCTGCTCAAGGCAGAGAGAGTATAGACTCTCCCAGTTACCATCTCTCAGTTACCAACTCTCCCAGTTACCATCAAAAGATGCAAACAGACAGACAACTCTAATGCCCAGCCTAAGGAAAAGTTCAGAAGGAGTTTCTGATACACATTAGGCTATCACAAACACACTGTCATGGAAACTGGGATATTCCTTCTCTACACCATGTGCTGAGATCATTTTCTTGGGAGCCCTGTGCCTAGAACCCTCCCAGCTTCAAGCACCAGGCTGAGGAAGCAACCAGGAAGCTGCTGGTGAGCTTTGGTCTAACTTTGCTTGAGTTCCCTGGGCAGACGTGAAATCATCATTGTTTTATACCAGGAAGGCACAGTAAGCAACAGTGATCACATTCTCCTGGGTGGTACACAGGTTTGTAGAGACTTGAACTAGAGGGAGACAGAGACAGAGAGAGAAATTAGAGTGGATGTTCTTTAGCTAGCAGTTCTATCACTCACTCACATTCTCCTTTGCCTCCAGAGCAGGAAAGAGAGTAAGTGGGTCCTTTGCACCTAGTATTCTAGGCCATGGACAACACTCAGCTTGTCCTTTCCATGCTGAAGTCCATTCTGACACTTGTGAGAGCCTCCTGTTTCATAACTCACAATCAGTTACCCTTTTGTGCAGGGATTCTCTATTGGAGACCATGAGAGTTTGTATGAGGTTATTCCTTTACTCCTAACTTCCATTGACCCACAGTGAGACTGTCCTATTCAGGCTGCCTTTGGGGAAGGTCGTTAAAGAAGTAATGGAGAAAAAAAGAAAAAAAAATCCATGCTCAGCTTTCCTGTTCCACATAAACACTTGAACCCACGGCAGAGGCAAAAGCTTGAGAGAAAGCAAGACTGGAGTTCCAAAGCAGAGCTCAGAAAAACTCCAGGCAGAGTTTATTTCACAAAAGTGGGCAAAGAGAACCCATGACCAGCGAGAGCCAGTTTTTACTACCACTCATATTAGAATAAGATCCACTAAGGGAGAAAGAGAGGGGAACTAGGAGTGGTCCCGGGATGGGCCCCTGTGTCCTGCTCCTCTGGACTCATACCTACAGTGTGGGGAGAGCCACAAGTCCTAGAGCAGAAGGAATCAGTGCTTACCTGCTAGCAGGGCTTAGAAGAGTAAATAAGGTCTTGGAATTCTCCATCTCTGTGCCACCATGGAGCCATGGGGATGGAGAACTGAAGGGCTTGAAGGGTCCAGGGAAAGGGAACTGACCTCCCAGACTCCCCAGTAAGGTAAAGGGTCAGATGTTTCCCATTCAATCTTTAGGGCCGATGAGCCCTAATGCTTCTGGCCTCTTTGTGGAGGTCCACAGTGACCATCATGGGCTGGCCACCAGGGAGAACGTGAGGTCTCAGACATCCCAAAGGATGCCAGCCAGGATGGGCAGTGACGATAGGGCCACCGGAGTGAGGCATTGGTATTAGATACCGAAGAGAAGAGGTGATGGCCAAGGACCAGAAGCCACTCCCAACAGCTTCCCAGCACTCAAGTCTCC